>KZ308133.1:494943-617807 GCA_000376725.2 Ladona fulva | reverse complement strand
CAGATATTACATAATTTTGAAGATTTGTCAAGGATCAAAACCTCTCAAAAGAGATGGACCTATTGAGAGTTAAAGCTATTGAGAGTTAAAGTTAAGATAATCATCATGGTGTAGCTGGTATATTAGTTAAAAGGAAAAGAAATATATTGCAGATAGATTTGTCCAAATTTGAAAGGCAAAAATAAAATACCATATTTATCAGTGTATAAAACTCATTTTTTCATTAAATTTAGGGCTGTAATCCTATCTGCAAGTTATACACATATATTAGCTTGTTTGTTTGACATCTTTTCATATTTTGTTTCAGTATTCTAAATTAAATCTACTTTTTAGAAGTTATATAAATGCTGTAATAAGCATCTATACATTTTCAAATTGAATTATTTGAAGTTGTTCAAAGCTCCAATCCTTTCATGTTAAATTTAATTATTTTCACCAAAATTTTCTTATTAAGATTGTGGTATGTGTTATATGCCAATGTGCGGTGTACCCCGATAAATATGGTACTTAGTTCTTAAAAATCACCTCTTAATCTGAATATGATTAAATGCACTGTACTGATTGCTTTCATGGATTGGATTTAGCCAAATGTTTCTTATTAGATATTAATGCAAGGAGTAATCAAACCTCAGGAATCCACTGGGCCATCTTGTAAGAAAATATATCAGTTTTGATTTGAAAATGGTTAATCCACATATATAAACCCCTCGCATACACATTAACCCACATATCATGTATAAGTAAAGTGAATTAAAGTGATTCAACCTCCGTACAACTGTCCAGGCCAAATAAGCTAGTTAATAAATTAATGAATGTTAAATATCCCTGTACTGTATTCCATCACCTCATAGAGATTGATTGTTACCTCTTACATATCAGTGGTAGTTTTACATCCAAAATGTTCAAGAACTAATATTGTAAATGCTTACAGAACTAGAATTACCTGATTGCCATAATCACTTTTGTAAAAGACCTCTGAATTTTGAAAACAGTAAAGGCAACAACTTTATTACAATAAATTGTGTGTGCAAGATTTATTTGTGGACTTAAAAAGTTAAATTCTGAGGCAAACTTAGATAAATGCTCTTAAGAAGTCCTCACAAATGTAGCTACTGCTACTGCGCTGCTCTCTTGAAAATGATTTTTTTAAATTATTCAGTCCATCTCAAGCATTTAATTATGCAGTTCATCATGCTATTTATAAATATATGCAGGCTATATGTAAGGCTATACAAATCAAAAAGGGTTGATTTAAATTTAAGTGGGAAGGTGAAAATATCTTACATATAAGTCAATGTTTGACACAATTTTTTGAAAGGAAACTTTTGAATCTGAGTTGAATTTCATTAGATTACAGTCACAGTTCTCTATTTCAACCAGTTTCTGTCTCTAGAGTATTTTCTTTGGTGACTGAACATACTGCAGAATATAATTTATGGTTCTACCCTATCCTAGTGGTATGAAGTAAACCCTCTCTGAATTCAGTGAATTTTACATTGTCACAGAGTAGCCTCTGATACGGAGAATTTTCCTTCCTTTTAGCTTTAGACGTATGAACTCATCTTTGTGAGTACATGTAAGAGTACTTTTCTCCTGACTTTTACTTCTGTGCCTGGAGTTTCCATGTAATATGAAATCTTCATGGCTGACTTAAGTGCCTTAATCATGGATAAAACTGTTGAGGCTTATAATGTTAGGCTGGAAAGTATCCTTTTAATGGGCTTGTTTTAGTAAAATTAAAACTAAAATTTAAAACTAGCAATTTTTAGTAGAGATTACTTTTCCTGGGAAGAGGAGAAAGCTTGATTGCTCACTGCTCAGATCCTTATGTTGTGATTTAAATTATTGAACAGGCTAGTCAGTGTTATAGTTATTTTCTTGGTCGTGGATGAACAGTTTGTTTGAAGCAGAAATTTTATAATCTGAGAAAGTGCGAGAGGAAGAAATAAAATTATCAATGTGGTGAGATTACAAATTGGCTTCAGCTTTCCCACTTATGAAACCTTTGCTTGAACACTCATTATAAGGCATGCAAGTCAGTCTATTGAAATAACAAACAAAAATCTCTTAGTTCATTATCTTCCTTTTCATTCTCATATCTTAAACTGTTTCTTGTAGAGGTTTATTTACTATCGTTTGTAATTGTGAACATTTGTAATAATGAAAAGTTTTGCTTACTTCTCATTACTACAAAAAATACACTGCTTGACCTTGTATAATGTATCATCATTGAATACCGAAAATAATTGCATGTCAATTATAATCAACATTCATGTTGAATAGTCATGTGGCTAAATGTTTTTGGAGTGAAAATCGTTTTTGAACATTATCATAGGGAAATTCGATGTCAATATAACAGAGAGGGAACTTTTGAGGAACTAGCTTAGCAGTCGTATTCTTGTCTAATGTCAGCTAAGAATAGAAAAGTAGATTATATCGAAACTCCAAAAATATGACAATACTTAGAAGCTTCAATGCAGCAAAGACTGTACATAATTTCTTTACTTGGTGATAGTGAATTATCTGCTCATGAAATTGCCATTTAATGTGTTATTTCTTTATTTGCTGTCTGTTATTTAGAATATCTGTATGTATATGGGTGTGGAAAGTGTTGAAATTTCTGTCTTTATTTTATCATATGCTATTGGTGATTTGAGATGGAATGCTTCTTGAAAATCGATGAAAAACTTTACAATCAATGTACAAAGTTTGTTTTGTATTTCAGAAGAGCTATGCATGTCTTGTTATTGTTTAGATATGCTTATGGATAAAAGAATTATTATAAATGTCTGTATGGATGATTGTGTGGCTGTGAAAGGCATAGACTGTTTTGAACTTTATTTCCTATGTGACAGCGACAATAAATAGTGGTACTGTAAGATATTGCAGGGTAATTGCTGTGAAAGTTAAAATGTCCTATGAAATCGGTGCACAGGTTTGAAGTGTTGGTCTCTTGAATTTTTACTGCCTTTATTATCTTTTTAACTCAGAAATCTGTAAAAGACAAACTGCATAATTTAAATCATTCATCAGTGTTGTACAGAAGCACGAGTAAATAACAAAGATACATTTTTATTCATTTATGTTCATCAGAGGGTCGCTGATGTAAACTATTCATTTTTATCAATTCCATTTGATATTTTAAAATTTGAGTGAATCAATTGACGGATTGAGATTTTATTCTTAGAATAGTGAGTTTGTTTCTAGATCAGTTGAGAAATTACACTTGTTTCTCTCCTTGATTGTTGGAAGATGTGTGTGGCTAATGCAACAACTTTGTAATTATTCCATCTGGGTTTGGTTTTAAACACTGACATAGGAAGTTACCTGACCACTACTGACAATATATTTATGGTATGCTTGTATCTCATAAAAACTTTTGTAACATGCCTAAACTTGTTTCTTGCCATATTTCTGATATCAACTGAATTTTTTATTGCTGTAATTATTCTTAAGAAAAACTCCTGTTTTCGAATAAGAATGTATGTATGAAACATGAAGCTAAGACAAGAATTATTCTGTACTTGCTGTCACTTCCGTTTTATATGCATGAGATATATTTATCCCCAAATGTAGATATGCAGTTCTGCATTATTGAATTATGGGCATTAAATTCATATGATCTTTTATTGTGACAATTACATCATTTAAAATTATATTGATGATTTGTCATACTGATGTGAACATTGTGAGATTAAGGTAAACACAGTTGAAGTTCACATTTTGACCATTGGATATTAAAAATCTCATATTTATTTTAACAATTCATTTTCATGAACATCTGCAACCCATACTTGTGGAAGATTGCATGAGGATGTACTTTATAAATATATTTGCATATAAAATGAATTGACAACAATAATTTTTAACTCTGCTGTAGCTTTGTGGCTATTTTATAGGACATTAAATACATTCTTATAAAATCTGCAATCAATTACAAAGGTTGGTGGCAGTAGCAAACTGGATTTGCTGAAAAATTAGTAATCTAAAGCATTTTAATGTACAATAAACTTGTTGTAAGGAAGATTAAATTTTCCTGAGAATATCTGCTCTATAATTTTATTTACCCTCTACTTGCAAGTGTAAATTCCTATACATCACAGCAAGTGAAAATACCAGTTCTGTCCCCCATTTATAACTTGTCTTACATCCTACATATATATATATACACATATATAATATTTCTTATGGCTTGAGAGAGTGCCATTTTTATCTGCAGAAGTAGAATCAGCAACATCTCATGGGGGTGAATGTGAATTCATAATTTAAAAAAATGTTTTCAGATTATGAAATTCTTGAGTATATTGGGCTTTACTCCCTAAACCTATACACAACAGCTGTAACTTGGAGTCTTTTCTAAAGTATGATGAGAAGGCTTAATAGAGATTCACAATAGGACGTATCAGAAGAGCAAAACATCTCAAAGAGATCCAAATCCTGCGTCTTTTAAATTCATCTCCATACTAAAATCAAACCTATTTTTGTTCAAATGCATCTTTTTCTTAGTCCACAGCTGTTTAAAAAAAAGTTAAATATAGCTATGTTTAGTGTTTCTAAAATAACATGCAGATATTGGATTTTTAGCAGAGAAAAAATTTAATATTGTTCTCTTTCATCATATTCAGAATTTCAATAGCAATGATGAAACTGCTATTTACACCATGATGAATCTGTTTTCCATAAAATTCATTTCATTGTAACATTATGGATATGTGTCCTCAATATTTCACCATATCCCTAACTGATAAGAAAAATTGAGAATGGAATATCATTCATATTTTTTAAATTTAAGCACCTTTACATAACTATTTGAAGAACTCGATTAAATAAATAATTGTTAAATATTAAAACTTACTATCTATCGTCAGTAATCGGAGCGATAATGCAATGCAGTGAGTATAATTCAATGAAGAGAATATCCCAGACCTTGCAGAAGTTAAATTTATTCCCGATCACAAAGATGAAGATACGGATCGAACCAATTGCTCCCAATAGATCAAATAATTTTATTTGCCTTGATAACAATTGTTATCTTAACTGTTAAGTTAACTTATAAAGCAAAGACATCTTAAGAGCTTTAAATGTTCTAGGGAGCGTAATTAAATTGAGCACCCTGTAAGCCCACCTACTTATACAGACAAGAATCAAGATGATATATTACACCTAGTAATTCTGATGCCATGCTCTCGCGACTGAAACCAGAAATGGATTGCTTTTCCGTTAGAAGAGCTTCCTTTTCGCGATAGAAGCGTTAAATATTTCTCTTTAATCAGAAGTTAATTTCCTGTTTTTACCTGAGGAAAAAAGGCCAGAATAATTGAAGGGTTGGGGCTAACGAGACGCTCTCACACATACGTAATTTCAAGGCAACTTCGGATGTCATGATGACAATGACGCAGATTTTCAGATTTGAAATTTTCATTGCTTACAAAATAACGGTTACAGAAAAACCCCCCAAATTCATGCCAAGATTCGGCGCGTTTTGAATTCTGGAATAGAGATGAATTGAGTCAAATTAAATCGACCTTAATACGGAAATATTTTGCCGTCGTTATGGAATAACCTTGTTGGAAATACTTACTTGAAGCTGGAGTTTTTCAAAAGCTTCTCGCGCGTTATTAGTTATGCTTGATTGTATTGTTTTTATATTGATCTATTTCATCAGAATTGATGTCAATTATAGTCGTGAATCATATTTTACTATGCAAATCGTACCGTAACTACCGTATGCAGTGCTTTAAGGTAAATTTAAAATATTCACAGGGGACTTAAATTTTTTCTAGATCCACCATCGAGCAGGATACAGTAGCTATAAAATATACGTATAACACATCTAACGAATATGTTAATCCAAGAACCAGAAATCTTTCGGGCCAGTAAAAATACGGACATTTGCTGAGTAGGTCGAGTATGCCGCCGAAACAGATGATTGTCATACTGAAACTAGTTAACGCACTGTCGTAAAGGTGCCGCTAGCTGTTTCATGAGTTTTCAAAGCATTTCAAAGTATCAGAATCGTTATTTATAATCATGAGTATTGAGGAAAGTGGAGATACTACTAAAACAATTGGTTTGTATTATGCAATTCCGTTAATGCAACGTATTTAGACATAATATAAGAGAATATGTGTTAATATCTGAAACAGTGGCTTACTTTTTCGATTAGTATTGGGTTTTTATTAAAACTCGAAACTTGTCTTTGCTTTGCTGTAAGTAACCTTGGTATAATATCCAGAATTACGGCATTCGAGTTGAATTAGATGTTGTTTTTCATCAATCCCTTGTTCTGTTGACCAATTCATTCCAACGCTAAGTTTTCCACGGCGTATCTTACATTATTTCAGATGAAAAGGTGGAGGAGAGCATTCACCGAGTTACCCATTACAGAAAACACTTCCCCAGAAAATGTAGTCACTTTTTAACGAAGAAGATAAAGATGCAACATTTTATGTTGGTAAGTTGGTTTGATTGGATATTTATCGAATATTAGAAATTTAATATAATAAGATTATTTGTCACCTTACTAATTGATTTACTTTTGATGTTTAGGAAAATGTGAAGATTATTTTGGAAGAGGATAAGAAGAGATCAGAAGATAAAATGAGCGTCGATAAAGTTGAAGTTCCGTTTATTCCTGATATCGACGCAAAACTTACAAAGAAAGTAAGTTATTTGTTTAATCACCGATTCATTCACAAGGTGTACTTAAATACTTCACCGTCTCTATCTTTCGAGTCGAACTTCATTCTTGCTGCTGTCTATTAAAAGGAATATTTTAATTTTCTTCTATCAGAAGTTTGTTGTGAGGGTACAGCAGTCCCGACTTCATTGCCACAATCCTTAATTAACGATGAATATTTATTATCCTCTCTCTTCCCGTTAGTAATGTTTAGTACAACAAACTTTTTAGTTATACTTATGTTTCTTAGGTGTGATTAATCCCAAAGTTAACATTTTTATATGAAAGTAATGTTATTTTTTGAGTTTATTACGCTCTGCAATCGCTAAACATTTATTCGATTGTTTAAATGGGTCATGAAAGATCAGAAAATTCTAATTTCATCTGAAATCATCCAAATGTATTGATTTACTGAATTATCATTTAATTTTTATTATTACAGATAGCTGATCTTCAGGAGGAGGCAAGTAATCTAATAAAAATTTTAGATCAGATCAAGTCTGAAGAAAATTCTCATGTTCATCAAATGACGGATATATGATGAATTTTTCATTCTCATAATCTTGGATGTAAGAGACTCAATTTTCTTATTTGTACGTATAAAATTGTAAATAAAATTATGTATTTTTCAATTGGTATTAGTTGTTTTTTTTTTACTTATTGCAGTAGAAAATTGTAAAGGTTGATTGTTTAAAGAACTATTTAAATAGTTCTTTAAACAATTTAATAGACTATAATTATGGCAATCGAAGTAATTTTTGCTCGATACCTCTGAAGAACACCAGGTTTGAGCTGAAATAAGGAAATCTGACTTTCATTCCTATTAATACTATGCTGCTAAGATACTGTCAAGCGTAATTGAATAGTAACTTGTGCTTATGGTAATATTATTGAGGTAAAAGCATTTTGAAACAATTTAAAGAGCTGCTAACAAAATGTTTCACTCAGCTCCCTCTTTTCAAGAGCCAATAGAATGTAGAGAAAACTTTAGACTCTCTCTCTTCAAGCTTCTCACCTGTTATGCATGTTGCATCAGAGGTGGCAAGATTATATAACTATTATTATAACTAGGTGTACATGGATTTGTGGTCAGACAGAGAAACTACAAAAATTATATTAAAAATACATCATTCTTATTCAAAATTAGATAGGATAAAATAGTTTGTTCACTGGATAGAATAATTACACAAACTAAAGATTAATTTTACAAAAATAAAAACAGAGTACATCAAATTTTATGACAATCCATTTAAAACAAAAATATATATTTTTGAGCACCGAAGTAATTTTTATTAAAAATATAATTTCTATTAGAATATAAGCAGCTTTATTTATTAATATTTTAATTCTTTGCAGCATATAAAGAAGCTCAACCACCTGCTTTTATTAGTCAAGAAGGTTATTATCACAGCCAAATATTTAGAGTTGAAATTTAGAAATATGCATGAATTTCCTTCCAAAGTAGGATTGAAGGATATTCATGCACCCTAAACTGATCTACCTTTGAGGGCTACTATGATAATATTTTCTGAAGTTGAAGTCTGCGATGCTGCTTTCATAATCATAGTTGTTTCATAGAATCCTGGACTATTAGGCACAAATTTGACTTTGAATGAAACATGTTTTTGTCCAGCTATAACAATGTCTTTCTTAGGAGGTATGAATGGACCCGATGGAAGATTAAATTCAACCTAAAGAGAATTGAAATTCAGAACTTAGCAAAGCCATCTAAAAAACTATTCTATATAATGAGTTATTACATAAGAGTAACTCTAAATAAAAAAAATCACAAAAAGTACCTTGTATGTTTCAGGAGAAATGTTTTTTAACGTTAGTTTTCCTGAGGATTTGTCACCAACTTTAGTTAAGGGAAAAATAATGGCTGATGTATCAGCTGAAACATTTTCCCTATAGCCATGAGTTCTCATTGATGTCAGATTTTCCAGATGTATAAGATCTTTCATCCCTTTTGAATCACCATAGATTCTGTTTTCTCTGAAATCCCCATCTTTCCTTCTGAAATTTGTTAACAGAAAGCTGGAATTACACTTATAGTGAATTTAAGTACCTCATTCTTGATTACCATTAAGTACTTGATGGTGGAAAATCACAGTACTAATTTATGCATTAATTATGTTTGGTCAATTGATGCTGAAAGTGACCAAAAAAGACAAACTACTGACATTTTGGTTTAATCTCAATGCACATATATCAAATATCTTTACCTTCCAACACAAGAATTGCCACTATGAGGAACTGTAATTTGGAAAAGATTAGTCTCTCCATCATCCATAAGAGGATGGAATTCCACTGAGCTGCTTTCCAAGGCAAGAGTTAAGTCACCAACTGCATGTCTAATATCTTCATCTGAGTTTTCAATCTTCTCAATGACAAGCATTATCTAAAAAGTAGATATAAAATAAATTTTAGTTTAAGTACGACTAATTACTTTCACAGTAAGACAAACCACAAAAAGCTTGACTACTGTCTTAATTGCTTCTACACTAAAAGCCACCAAAGGCTAAGCTTGTGCATGATGAAAAGCAAAAGATAATAATCAATAAGAATCCTTTGTGGAATTCTGAGAGTAAAACATCCTTATCAGAGATACACTTAAACCTATTATTGAATAATCTTTTCACAAAGAAATACTCAGTCATATCATATAAATAATATACATAAGTAAATCTTTCAAAGAACATGCAACATTTCCATATAAAAAGTAGAGTAGTCACAGAAGATTCAATCAAATTAAAGTTGTTCAGTTCACAATTAGCGGAAGACATTCAAATTCAAGAAAAAATAAATTTCAAAGTTTTAAAGTCATATAACACCTTACTCTTAGAGCCACCTCCAATTTTTATTTTTATGATTTAATAATAAATAAAGCTATTTTATATTAGCAAATAGTTGAAATTTTATAAATTTCATCTTTTAATTTATTTAATTATAAATATAATTCTAAATTCTTCTTAAGAAGTTTTCTATGAATCTTGCAATCTGGAAACTTCTTTTGCTAGTAAAAAGCAAGAAATTATGAAATCCATGCCAATACAGTGCAAGTGCAAAATTACCTCAAATGAAGACACATTCTGGACTAGGGAATTAAGGGTCTCTTTTGACACTGGATCACTCAAAACATTATCCTCTTTACAGTACTCATCATTTCCTTCTATCTGAAATTCATGATGACTGGTAGCTGCTTCAATGAAGTTTAAATTTACAGCATTCATTTCACAGAAAAGATCAGAACTCTTGATATTGGAAGTATCATCTTCTATTTTACAGATCCTATACAAGGAAAACAATTGCATTGTTAATATATATAAATACAAGGGCCATTCAAGAAAAAGTGATTTTTTCTTAATTTCCCTAATATATTAAATTGTTAGAATAGCTCTAAATGGGTGGGCCTTGCACTATTATTATAAGGCAGCAATGAATCATGCAGCAAAACAAACTTGTGATAAAACTTATACAGTGACACAATAAGCATTTGCTTCTATATTTTAACGTCTTTATATTACTTTGAAGTTTTGAAAAAGTCATCTCCAAAAGTTAATCAAAATTGTCCTACCAGAAGCCAATTTTCATACATCATATCAATAAATCTACTATTATAATTTGTAATAATTGGTCTGAAAATAACTCCAAGCAGTACTGAAATCTAAAATAGCAGATATAGTTTCGGCCTTAACTTGGTGGTACTCCATAACCAATAAAACACAAATGGAGAGAATGAATTAAATTATACTGAACCACAAAAAAAATATGGTTTATAAACACAATTGGGGAAAAAGAACTTTCAGAAAGTGCTGTGAAATTGTCACCTGATGATGATGCCATGTATCGAAACCATTCGTGTTTTGTAATTTTTTTTTGTGGTTCAGTATAAATTAATTCATTCTCTCCATTTGTGTTTTATTAATTCCAAGCAGTTATGGGAATTTCTGCATGAGCCTCTTTCATGATAAAATCTGGCCATAGTTGGAGAGGATTTTACTAAGACACCCTATGTGACTATGTGGGCTATATTGTGATGGAAAACTTAGATACTGGACACTGTCATACTGAAGCCCATTTGAACCTTGATTTGGCCCCTAGTAATTTTTCTCCTCCCTGAATTGATAAAGAAGCTATCACTTTGGCTGCTCAAATGAAAGTACAAAGATCTCCATGGAGATTCGGAAAAGTCTATAGATAATGGTTCACATAATATGGCCGAGGCACAAATTTCTCACAATGTATTGAAGAAGTTGCAAAAATTTTGAATAACAACGTGTAAACTGACCAATAGTGGTAATTAACTGGAGAAAACCTGTCATAATCCATCCATACTTGGACAGCTCTCATTTAAGTGAATGAAACTACTATTATCTTTCAATTTCGCTTATCATTCAAAAATATAACCTGACTGAACCAAATTTTACCTCAAGAATGGGGTTTTAAGTTCATGTCAAAGAAGGAAGAAATGAGTGCATCTAGTAGACAATATCATTGATACTTTGATAAGAATAAATACCTGTGCAGTCGTGAACTTGTAGGAACGTCTCCTGACACCACTATTAATTTAGCAACTTCCTCTTGAATTCTTTTACTTCCTTTAGAGGATGACTCAAATCTATTACCCTGATTTCTGGAACTACCAGTGTAATTTGAAAAGCTTTCATGAACATAGGTTATCCAAACTGTTGCACAGCTGGATGGAGCTAGTTCAAACTCATCTGGTTTAATGGTTACATGATGTTCTCTTCCATCCTCTAAGTTGGATAGCAATTTGGAATCAACACCTGGAGAGAAAAGAAATTTAGCAATCAATCAGGTTAAATTCACCTAAAATTATTTTCTATGACCTAAGGAATTCCTTGCCTAAATGTTAACAGTTATTTCAAATGTAACAACACTATTCATATCACTGAAATCTAAGAAATACCTATTCATCAATACCACAATAATTTAGAACAAGAATGGGAGATCTTTTGTAGCAAGAATAAAATAAATTATAAACATGAAGAATTTGTGCACCAAACCATATAATGAGGTAAGAATATTATCTCTATTATTACTTCAACAATAAAATTAAGATGATGTAATTGACATAGTCATTAACCATCATTACCAATGAATATATCTGACACTTATTTACATTGGAGCTTCCTTTTTAAGTGAAGGATATATGTGTGTATGTTTATATGTATATTTTAATCTCATGCCACTTAGTTTTGTTCATGGGCCAAAAAGATTCTCTCTTATGTCACTGATGGGATGCATGCCATGGGTTTGTTACATCTAATTTAGGAAATTGAGAATTTATAAGCTTTGAGCAAACTTTTTGCAGGTGTTTTTTAATTTGGTTAAGGAAAATATAATATACTGCATTTTGTCAAATTAATCAGCTATTTTTAATATTTACAAATAATTAAATTATTCCTTAAATTGTTATAACCACTTACAAATCACATCCCAAATAAATTACATCTAAGATTACCATAGATCCAGAGTAAATCAATCAAACAATATCTTCTTCAAACATTAATAAGTAATTCTTACTACTTAAAAAGTCTTAATTTTCAGCAGTGTAATTATTGCAAATGATTTACACTCACTTAATGTGATGGAAAATACCCAACCATACATAATAAAATGTGTCAAAAAGTTACTTACCAAGTTTCAATGGAGTAATTTTAACCAATGATGGTAGAGTCCCTGAGTTTAAAATCTGAATTCTATTTTTAACAGATGACATAGTTGGATTAGATGGCCTAGATGAACTAGCACCAGAAGGATTTGCACCCAAGGACAATGAGATGAGACCAAGATTGAGCCAAAGTCTACCAGCCAAATCTTTTGGAAGAGAGACTGCTTCTATTTCACTATGGCCTCCATAACCCAAAAGAATGATCTGTTATAGATGTAGAGAATTGAGTCTGTTATTCCTTTAAAACTTTAAATAATTAGGAGTATGTAAATAAAATGTATCCAAACTATCCACTCTCAGCAAAAACTGACAAAAGCAACCAAACATACCATTTTTTTTGGAATACTCCTTTTGGGATATTTCATGCTGCAGATTGAAATACTGAGCTTTCCACTGATGAGTCCCAATACTTTTGGCCAGAAGAAGAATTTCAGCTTCTCAGCTTTATTTGGAAGTAAATCAAAAGATGCTTGCCCCACACAATCAGAATTGTGGTTTAAAAACTGCATGAGAAACAATGATTCAAGTTTTAAGAGTATGACAAAATAAATTTAATTTTCATTGAATAACAAATGTCATTCTTATGCATTATTGGGATAACTTCTTTGAAAATAATTTTTTCTTAGGATGAAATCAATGATTATTAAATTAAACAAAGAAATGTTATAACTTATTTTCATCTTATAACTTAATACATGAGGAAATGCCACTTGAAAGCACAGGAATACAATTTGTGCTCCATAAAATAGGATTATAACAGCAAATAGAGTTTAAAAAATTTTATTTGAAAACAATGAAAAAAATGTGAATCACTGCATGAAACTCAAGTTAGATGGAATCAAATACAAAACCATCAGCATATAGCACATTTTTATACAGATATTCAATTTAAGACCAGAGTCTATTCCAACTAACTGGTTGTGGGTCAATTTGGACCCAGGTTGGATATTTATACCTGTTGATAGAAATACTACCAAAGGCAGAAAGATTCATTTTCTATAAAATATAATTGGGAAATTAATATTAGAGTAACCAATGCTGATAACTGGCTGATGACTGTGTTCTACCTGTGCAAAAATGATCAGAGTTAAGGACAGTAACTGTAGTTGTAAGTGAAACCATCATTAATAGGTCGTAAGGAAAATTTATGAAACTTTCCCTCTGCTCTAAAAAAATAGGGAGACCTGGGTTAGAGTTGTTTAACTTCCACTGCAATCAACTATGATACTTATTGTTCTGTTGTGATTGGCTTATAAAGGCAAGAGTTGATATTTTCTGAAACAAAAATTACTGAGTCTTATTTCCATGTCCCAGAGTCTCTCAGAGTCAGAGTTCAATGCATGAATTAATTGAAATTATCTGTTGTTTACAAACTGTACCTATGAACAGTTGTGTTGCAATCAATTGGTTTATTGAAATTCACCTATCTGCCACTTCAACTTTATAGGATAAAATAATCAACCTACTATTACCTACTTTTTTCATAAAAATTTTGAACCTCACCTTGAAATCATCAGTACCATTCACTGTCAGAGTGAGCCTCACCACCATATCTGAAGTATTTTTCAGTGCAATACTTCTTTCTGCTCCATCTGAGCCAACTGGAACACTACCCCACACAAGTGCTGTCTGAGAGGCTTGGATGATATCAGTTATGCCTGTTCTAGGTAGTGAAGCTTTGGTTGCTTGTGACTTCGGTCTATTTTTTTTCCTTTCCGTTGATTGCCTACCTTCCAAAGCAAATGGCACACCTCTAAGCTGCACCTTATAGGAAGGCCCGTTTGGAGTGACTTGAATGATGAGAACTCTGTTGATAGAGTATTATTTAAAAATAAACCAAATATAGAATATAAAACAATCTGCACAGCAAAATAAATTTAATGAAAAGACAATTGCTTGATGTAACAGAGAGAATTTCTACTAATATTTTTGTTCAAATCACATTTCTAGTGTATAGTTTACTTTATTTGAAAACTGAACAGAGAATTGATAACAATTTAGCAATTGATAACAGTCTAGCATCTTCCATTCTCAATTGAACACTCACATTATAAACTCTGCAGTACAGAGAAATTGAAAGCTTAAAGATAATATGACGGATGTCCCTAGCTTTCTACATTACAATCCAGAATAATTTTAGCTCTAACCCTCTAACAAGTTAGTTCCACTTCCTGACTAAGGATAAATCATACAAAATTAGGAACTCAAAAAGGTTTGCAAATATTCATAGTTACTTGTTCTCTTAATAACATTTTAAAAGCTACAACCTTTGGAATGAAATACATTCTTATGCCACACAGTCATAGTAATGTTATCACTAACTCTTTCATAAATGTGTAAAATGCTTTCTTTAAATAAGTGTTTAAAGGAGGCCATACATAGAAACTAGCATATTTACTGGCATTGAGGACACTCGAATTTTGGAAGCAAATTCTGCAGAAATGTTTTACTAGCTTAAACAGCAATACAGTTATGAATGATTCAAGTGTGTTACATTGGTACTAGAAATCAATTATAGTTTTCCATGCAATTTAACATATCAAAATGATGCAATTTCAGCTGTTATAGCACACGCATTACAGTAGTTTATTAACTGAAATTGAATTGAAAAAACAGAACCTTTGAAATGCAAGATACGCTGCAATTTTGAGAGAATTATTTCAGGTACTAAACCACATCCTAAATCTCAACAAATATGGTAATTTAAGTTTGCTGAAAATTGTGAAACTAGAACATTCTGCAATTATTTCCATCAGTATGATAGCCCTGACATATTGTATAACCTATATATAGAATAACTATAAAATTCTACCAAAATATGTTGCATTTATTGCTATCAAAGGAAATTCAACTGATGATAGTTTTAATAGTTACAAGAAAATTAGATGTTATGAAATAACACCCATCAACACTTTAAATGATATGTAATTGCTACTTACAGAAAACTGAAGCAAAGAAAATATGAAGCAAATCAAATCTGAAAATTAATGCATTGTAACATGACAATATAATATCTGTGCAAATTAATATTAGCACAAAATGAAGTCAGGGTTAATATATTGGAGATAATGTTTGAATGTAAATTTACCTATCACATTCTTCTACCTTCTTTGTATTGGGATGGTATGTTACTTTGATATCAAACTTCTCTCCAGGTTGAATGGTAAGATTATCAGGATCAACCACCATTACATCTCTTTCCTGTAATGATGTTCAAGCAGTAAATTTAAAACAAAAAAGAAATTAATAAAAAAGTTAATGACAGATCAGTCTCATGATATTAAAATATTGATGTACTGCTCAAAGGTGTATTGAAAGACCTTAAAGTCCTACTAAATTGGAAACCTTGCTTCAAAACTATGAACAGAGAATGAACATGCATATTCAATATTAAATAATAAAAATTAAATATACTTTAAGTCCCAAAGAATATATCACAAATTTAACATAGAAATAAAAAATGTAGTCTCACTTACCAGTAAATTGCTTCCATCTACACATTGAATGACATTTTTAAGTTGCAGAGGGATGACACTTGAGTTACATATTGGTATATATTCGGACACCTTTTTAAATATTTTGTGATCAAGAACTGCAGTTGGTAAAATCAATTCTTCAGAGTAAAGTGTCACTGGTTCTGAAGATACACCAATAATGAGATTTGTTTCCCCAACACTGCCACAGAGTTGGATTTCTTTGAGAATCGTTAGGTCAGTGGACAAATCTGAAGGAACATCCAGCTCAACTATTAATTTAGCAGTTAGTTTGATTATTTTTGAGGAATCCATACTGTGTGCAACTAGAAAAAGTAAATTCATTCTTATAGTAGACTCATAAATTAAATACTTGTTAAGAGCATGAAAATGTAAGCAACCATACATACAATCTTATTTACTTGTAAATGCTCCTTGAGGCTCAAAAATATTTAAAATAGGTAGTAATAATTGAAATTGACCATAGTTTTATTATTATCGGTCATTCATCCCCACAAATCAAATAAACTCAAAAGGCATAGAGTAAACTGGAAAAGTGTCCGTAAGTTTTGCTAAATTTGGTAGGCATCATGCATAAAAATTATTTCCACCTCTAGTGATGAGAAACTATGAAATACTAATTCGCTAATAGTAATGTGTATATAAGGACAGGAAACTCACAGGCAGGAGGAATTTTGTTGATATTTGGAGAACTAAAAGCCAAAGAAACTGCAAGTATAGAATTAGGGCCGCTTCCAAGAAGATTACAAACCAAAAGATCCTTTCTTTCTAATGAAAACCCTTCTGTAGAAGTATATCCCTCATAATGTTTCCCGAAGTCAGCTGAGGGAGACCTTGTAGCACCAGAAATTTCAAATGTATGTAGGTGTGATGGCACCTGTAAAAATATTGATCAAAGAACCTATAGATTAAACTGTAAAATATATTCCTGGAAAATAAAAACAGAACAGCATGAATAAAGTGACTGAGAAATGCCATACTTGCAAATAGAACTACTAGAAGGCAGTTTATGCAATGATCAAAAGCACAGTGATGTAAACAAACCAGGAATAAAGGTATCATGCATGTAATGTTGGAAGGTTTGTTGTAGTTGCTCCCTAAAGAATTGTGTAACATGTGGGGTAAAAGAATTAGGGAAAGTGCATGGAAGTCAATTCCATAGGATGACATTCATCACCTCTATGATCTCCTCCATATGAGACTTGCAACATACATTTATGCATAAGGAGGGACTACAGGGTATTCAGACAGATTGTTGGCATGACCTATAGACTGTATACATACAAGTACAGAGCTGTGGGTATGATGATTTGTTGTGAGTTATCTAGAGAATATCAATAAAATTTCCTTCTTCTGGGACAACAGATTCATGGTGTTCTTTTTTCAATTTTCAGGAGTCTAGTTTCACACTTAGCACCTTTACTATCTAGTTAATTAAAAATGCTGACCTCTTGAATGACCACACGAATAGGAATATCTGATTGTCCAACATTCAAGATGAGCAGCTGAATATTTTTGGTACAATGTTCAGGAAGTAAGCCAAAATCTATTGCATCATCAGCATTTATTTCCTTCATATTTTCATTCATCACCATAACCTAAAAAAAATTAAACAAGAATTTATTTAATCTGCCTACTTTATCATTACTTTAGACAAAAATCCCAATGTACTTATTTAACCTAGTAAAGCGGTTTCCTAAATTAGGAAATGAAATGTCTAGCAAATCAACTCCTAGTCTATAGAGGGAGAATCTATGTCAAATAATTTACAATTATTTCTGCTTAAAATACATTTGAAGAAACACCTTTCCAAGCTTCAATTTAATATTAAAAATATTGGTTAATTTACAAATGAATGAAATGTGGAGATCTCTCTGCAATATGTAGCAATTTAATATTGTTGTAATAATTTTTTATTGTAATTACAGTATATTTTTAAATTAATTTGTTTATTTAATAGTAATATGTTGCAATATGGTCGGAGGACCAGGTGGCAGCGGTCAAGGGGAAGTGAGAAACATAATTACGAGATCTGTCCGGCATTCGCCAAAAGACAGGAGGAAAGCCCCTCCAAAAACCTCCCGTGGACAGTACAGAATTAACAATAATTACAGTAAATACAACATAGTCATAATTCCAATTGTGAAGCTGAAAGAGGACAGACTCTTAAGTCAATTAAAATTAGGACAATTTTAACTTGAAAGATCATCCCCTACCACATAATCAGAAAAATTAAAGATTCGTTAAAATTATTATACATAAAAAGAGATGTGAAATTCCTTCACTCAAATATGACAGTTCTAAATGTAGATATTTGAGAAAAATGACACATATAAATTGGCACACTTCAGTGGTGAATAAAACAAATCAGTGAATGTGCAATGAAATTCTGGATGACCTATGCATGACAACTAATAAACCCATTGAGTAAATTTCTTACCTTGGGAATATTTGCCTCAAGAATAAGTTGGCATTGGTAAACTTGGGCAGATTTTACAGGGACGATGACGTTGATAACTTTAATTTCAAGTATAATAGAATGGCTTCCAGTAGACATTGGTGCAAAAATTGCCTATAAAAAGGGACATGCTATGTATAGTATGTAACTAGGCTTACTTATCAAAACAACATACACATGTAACATAAATGTCAAAGTATGTACATATTTAAATAATGCTGATTTCTCTTCATGTTCAGGTCAGTTTCCGAAAAACAAAACTTACTGATAATTAGTTTTTAATATAATTTCATTAGAATACCCAAAACCCTAAATTAGAATAGAGCCAGCTTTAGAGTTAAGCAAAGCACAGGAGAAATTGTAAATATTTAGAGCCATCTCTGCTTAAGGCAGAGTTTATAATACATTACAGAAAGATTGACGAACAGGAGGATTGAATTGCAAGTTTTCTGATGATCACTGACAAATGAATTGAAATCTGAGGAATCTAGATTTGAATTAGAAAGTATTCCTTCATTACCTCAAATTTAACACAGGACTCAGGAGATATAAGAGTTGGAACTGGCAACTTTTGAACTACTACATTACCAGCACTCTTACTCTTCAGAAAGGTCACCTCATACTTAAGCCAAGAGTTTGTCACATTAATTATTGGCACATGGAATGTAGCCCCTATGCCAACACAAGGTTGTTTCTTTGACAGTTTTCCTTCATCAACTGGTAACAGAATTTCCTCTGGTATTTTAACCCATGGCTGACTATTGTAACATTCTATAAAGAAATAAAATATACTGCCATAAGTTGAAGTAAAAATAGGATAGGAATTTCTTCTTTACCTTATCTATAACACTGCTCTAGTACTCATTCACCCCTCTTTTGATAAATTAAATGAATGAATGCTAGGTAAGCACTGTGATAAAGTAGATGATAAGCATAAAGAATCAAAACTATGTAAAGGGTCAGCTAGAGCAAGTTCAATGGCAAAGCTATTTCTACCTCCAATATTATTGTTTATCCTATGTAAATTCTGAACTTGAAAATTGTTGCTCAAAACATAGTTTCAGCTTTTGTTAACAAAGAATCAACAAAGCATAACACCTTAATGGGTAGACTTTTTGACAACGGGTATACTACTTGTTAAATCATAACAGTAATAGCTTACCATTAGATGATGTTTGAACTGTTACATTTTTATCATATGGATCTTTATTTTCCTTTGAAGTGGTTGTATATTCAAGGAATTTCCTTGCCATAGTATCCGGAGAATCATTTACATCAATTTCATTCAGAATGTTATTGATGCAAGTTATGCTAGGTGTAGCAATCACACTGAGTGCACTAGAGATGTAGCTTGGATTATCATCTGTACATTCAGTAATATCTGCAATACCAGTTTGCTGTGATAGACTTGGAGTTGAAAGAACTAAAAGAAAAATATGAGAAAGTGAAAAAAGAAAATGATAGTAACTAAGAAATCTAATGAAGTAAATAAACATTTAAATAATTGAAATTCAATCTAATTGAATTTTAATGATTAAAATTATAATTATTTAGTTTTATTTTAACTAATTTACTTGAAAAGGGGTTTCACAGAAATACTATAAACTAATAGTTGCATGTCCTATGGATGTCTAATCAGTAGTTATGGCGAGGTGTGGCATGTCTTATATAGTGATCAACTTGATAAGAACAATAAGAGATAGACAGACAACAACATAAATTGACAACTATTGGGGCCTACCAAATAAAAAACAATAATGAAAAATTTGTATAAGTACTAAAAATTCAACAAGATCTGGTATACTGATTTCTTAATTTACACTATGTACATAAACTAAAAATGATAAGATAAAATTTGTCTATGAGCCTGCAGCAATAAGTCAGAATGTAACAATGAAACAAATGATCTGCGCAACAGAAAGGATTTAATATTATGTTATTCCACCCACAGTATAGGATGACAAATCTTCACCTTGTTGAAACCTTTTCTCTGAACGTGCTCCTATGATAACACTGGGTCACCTCTGAAGACAAGTGCATAGCAATCCTAATATGTATAAGACATAGTTTGAGGTTCTGCCCCTCAAAGTCTTTGTTTGAGATTTTGTCCTCAAAATTACAGAATGAGAACCATAATCACTGAAGTCTATTATAAAATAAAACTAATGGTTTCATTTTGAAATCCTAAAAGCATCTATTCTTTACAATTCATAGCAGGGCATCGAACCAGAACTAAACCAAACTGGAAGGCTCCCGAATAGCCAAGTGGGCTACACGTTCAACTTCGGTAAAGGCAGTCCCGGATTCCATTCCTGGTGGGGGCCTACGTACAAAATGACCTTAGCTGTCGAAGCACTTTTAACAACACTACTACTACCCAAACCAAATAGGAAAAAGAAACTATTATAGCCAGAGTGAAAATCAAACAAAAAAAATTGAGCCAGAACTGAAACTATTATATTTTCAGTTCAGTTTGACAGTTGAAAACAATACCACTTTACTGGTATTTAAATGAAAGCAGGCTTACCACATGAGTAACTATGAATTGCTAATTATAACTGATAAATTTCATTCTAAAATTTAGTGTTATTTAATATACATCCCCTTCTCTGGACTACAACCTTGTCGTGGTGGAAGGGCTTGCGTGTTCCTATGACCTAGAGAGCGTAACTGGCGGGAACTATGTTCCTGGTAGGGTCACCCATGCCAGGATGGTCAATAGGTAGGGGCCTGACGAAAGGTAGTCCACGCAGTGTCTGTACCTCAGTGAGGCGGCTGCAAAGGCGTCTGTACCCCAGTGGGGCGGCCATTATGGGTGATGGTGGTGTCACGTTAAGAGAAAGGTTGAGGAAGGCAACGGGAAACCACCTCGACTACCACACTTATCCCAAGCAATCATGATGTGCCAATATAAGAATATTGTAAGTGGCGTAAGCGGGACTCAACCCTCTACGGGGAGTGTCGTGCCCGGCAGTGATAGGAGTAAGGCTATCTCGGTCGTCATTCCACGAAACCCTTACCCAGGAAACGACAAGAAAAGAAGAGAGAAGATGGCCAAGGAAACAAGGGTGGGAACCTGGAATGTTAGGACAATGCTTAGGAAAGGAAAGTTGGAAAATGTAAAGGTAGAAATGAAGAGGTCCAACATTAACATACTAGGGCTATGTGAAGTGCGATGGAAGGATGGGGGTGATTTCTGGAGTGATGATGTCAGAGTAATTTTCAGTGGGGGAAATTCTAGCCAGAGGGGAGTTGCGGTAGTGCTAGACAAGAAAGCGGGAAAAGCCGTGATAGCTACAGAGCTAATAAGCGACCGGGTTATGTCAGTAGAAATAAAGGCTGAGCCAGTAAACACGGTGATAGTTCAGGTGTACTTGCCCACTAGCGAACATAGTGATGATGAAGTAGAACTTGTTTATGAACAAATAGAAGAAGTAATGGGAAGGGTTAGAGGCAATAAAAACCTAATTGTAATGGGGGACTGGAATGCAGTAGTTGGGCAAGGCAAAGATGGAGAAGAAGTGGGAGGGTTCGGACTAGGAAATAGAAACGAAAGGGGACAGAAATTAGTAGACTTTTGTAAGAGGAATAACCTCTGTATCACAAACACACTTTTTCAGCACCATAATAGAAGGAGGTACACATGGAAAAAGCCAGGAGATACGGATAGGTACCAAATTGATTACATTTTGGTAAGAAAAAGGTTTAGAAATAGTGTTAAAAATTCAAAGAGTTACCCTGGTGCTGATGTTGACTCAGACCATAACCTGGTCATGATGAAAACCGAGCTAAAGTTTAAAAAGATATTTCGAGCAAAAATTACACCAAAATGGAACCTTGAAGCCCTTAAAAATGGGAAAGCGAGAGAGTTCCAAGAGTCAGTCAGTAAGGCCTTAGAGGATAATGGGAGGGAACTTACTATAGACGGAGAATGGGAAAAGATTAAAAACAGTATCAAGGATAGTGCGCAAGTAACTATTGGAAGGGTCAAACAAAACAAAATTAGGAAACCATGGGTGACGGTAGAAATGATAAATAAAATGGAGGAAAGAAGGAAATGGAAAAGGGTTAACACAGAACAAGGACGTAGAATGTATAGGGCTCTCAACAACGAACTGAGAAGGGAAACAAATAGGGCGAGGGAACAGTGGTGGAAGGGACAATGTAACGAAATAGAAAAGCTGGACGAAAGTGGGAGGGTCGATTTAATGTATAGAAAGGTGAAACAGTTAACGGGAAATAAAACACGAAACAGAACAACCACAATAAAAGATAATAATGGTAAAGTTATACGAGATCCAGCCAGCATAAGGGAAAGGTGGAAAGAATATGTCGAGGAACTATATGGGAAGGACATGAAGCCAACAAACATAATGTTAGAAAGTGAACAAGAAGTGGAGGATGATGATGTTGGACCTGGGATATTAGATAGTGAAATTGATAGGGCCTTGCGTGATATGAAAGGAAACAAAGCAACGGGCATTGACGAGATACCAGTTGAGCTACTTAAAAACCTGAGGGGAAAGGGTAAGAGGAAATTCTATAATTTATGTAGAAAAATTTATGATGAAGGGGAATGGCCAGAGGATTTTACTAAGACAATCCTGATTCCTTTGCAGAAAAAGAATAATGCTTCTGAGTGTAGGGATTATCGTACAATCAGTTTAATATCTCACGCGGCAAAGGTTATTCTAAGAGTATTGAATAGAAGAATTGAAGGAAAAATTAAGGAACAAATAGGAGAAGACCAGTTCGGATTTCAGAAAGGGAAAGGAACGAGGGATGCAATCGGGGTAATGAGGGTGCTAGTAGAACGAAGCCTGGAATTTAAAAAGGATATATGTGCATGTTTTGTCGATTTTGAAAAGGCTTTCGATAGAGTTCAATGGCCAAAATTAATGGGAATTTTAAAGAAAATTGGGTTGGACTGGAAAGATAGGCGTTTGGTGCAAAATTTGTACTTAAATCAAACAGCGCGAGTTAGAATAACTGAAGGAGAGTCGGAATGGGCAGAGTTAGGGAGAGGGGTAAGACAAGGATGCCCATTATCACCATCGCTTTTTAATATATATGCAGAGGAAATGGTGAATGAAGCTTGGGAAGAAATAAGCAAGGGAGTGATAGTTGGAGGGAAAGTAGTAAAGTCAGTAAGATATGCAGACGATAAAGCTATTGTGTGCGATTCCGAAAGGGGTTTACAAATACTAGTAAATGCACTAAACGATAAGGCAAGGGAATATGGAATGAAAATTAACGTAAGTAAAACTAAGGTAATGAGATTCACTAAGGGAAAGAAGGCTAAATTAACGATCAGGGTCGATGGGGAAAAACTAGAGCAGGTGGACAAATTCTCGTACTTGGGTAGTGTTCTATCTTGGGATGGGAGGTGTGGAGATGAGGTTCGAAAAAGAGTAGCATTGGCCAAGGAAGCTTTTATGAAGCGAAGGGAATTAATGACAAAGGGTCTCGATAAAGGAATCAGGAAAAGATTGGTAAAATCCTTGATATGGAGTGTTTTGCTATATGGGTGTGAAACGTGGACCTTACGAAAAGAGGACATCAAAAGATTGGAGGCATTTGAGATGTGGGTGTGGCGTAGAATGGAGAAGGTGAGCTGGGTGGATAGAAAAACAAACATAGAGGTGCTAGAAATGGTTGGGGAGGAAAGGGTTTTAATTGAAGTAATTAAGCGCCGACAAAAGAAATGGGTGGGTCAGATATTGAGAGGAGAGGGATTGCTGACGAATGTAATAGAGGGTAGAATGCAAGGGAAAAGACAGAGGGGAAGGCAAAGGCAAAAAATGTTAGAAGACATAAAGGATGGGGTAAGTTACCAGGTAGCGAAAGAAAGGGCTATGAATAGGGAATATTAGGGCACATGGACCTACCGAAAGGTAGAACACTTATGTATGTATGTAATATACATCTACAATAATATCCTTCACCAAGCTGCCTTTCAGTATGTGGCAGCAAGTGTCTATGGAAAAAGCTGTAAGTGATAAAACAAATATTCATAAATATTATAACTTCATGGTCAGAGAGATTTAAAAAAACTGAACTGAACCGAAACAATGTAATTACCTTGCGTTTCATTTAATTTTGAGTCTGCAGTCCTTTCAGGAGCACAAATACTAGCCTCAAAGGAATCTGAAACTAATGCTATTCTTTGTTCTCTTTTCTCAGGGCTTCTTATTTCCATTCCAAAATTTGGCTGAAATAAATAACCATTCACATGTTTTCATGAGAGACTACTAAATGCATATACAATACCGAATATCCTTGAACCTTCTTTGCAATTAAACTTCTTCTCATCATTGATCAAAATACTTTAGGCAGATGTGATTTGATGTAGGTACTTTATTTCAGGGGATCAAATCAGTACCAATGAATAAAGGAAACTGCATAGGAAAAAATACATTCTTACTGGACTGAAAACTAGAAAGTTAAAATTCTTGAATCTGAAGCAAACCAGCAATTTTAATTTTTTTGTATTCATTCCAATTATGGGTAAAAGTAGTTGTATTTACTTATCAGTTGCACCAGCAAATTGCAACTCACAATTAGTTAAGATTTTTAACCTTAAACATTAACAAATATTTTAAAAGTCTGCTTGTCACATAGATAAAAAGTTTCTTTATAAATAAGCAGTGCTATGGCTGCAATTGATCTATATTGGCCTTTATGAAGTGAGATTTCTTCTGTTTACTCATTATTTACTAGTGATTTGGCTATAAAATGCATTTAAGAACTTAGTCAAAGTTATAAAGACGAAAATCATGTACATACACTGGGACCTATTAAGGGGTCAATTACTAAATTCATAATTTGATTATTTCTTTAATATCACAATATTTAGGATTATTAATAAAGGTACAACCAACATCAAAAGTAAAATAAAAATCAAATCTCAACCTTCAGCATCAACAGAATTACTAGAAATAATTTTTTTTAATATTTAACAGTCCTGAGTGAAAAATAAAACAAAAACTGTATAAAAAAGCTTCATGAGCTTCAACGGGAGATTTCAATAACTGAAATTTCTCAAAAGCAAGAAATTTGGAAATGTCAACTTCCAAAAATTTTTAACTGTTATGTAAAGAACAGTGAAGTAGTCCATGGAGGCAGCCAAAATATTGTGGAACTTAAATTTCATTCTGAATGAAGGAAATTTAAAATTCGACACAATTTTACTCCAGACTTTCTGTTTTGGCATTAAATTGCCATCATCAGGCCTCAATCAGAAAAGAGGAGAGAAGAATTCCTCTGCTAACAATCTTTAAGGCAAACAACATGGTAGAAAATTTTTTTCTCCAGAAGTCCTTCATGTTCTAACTAAAGGAGCGTACTTAAATACTTCAAAGCAGTTTTAAATTTTGCCTAATTCAAGTTGCCACAGTTTTTTCCTTATGAATGAACATCCTTCCCCTTCATCTATTCCTATCTTACTTTCTGCCCTTGATTTATCCCCACTGAACCTTGGACATCTTTAGGTACAAATACCCAAACCATTTCCTCTCTCTTTCTTTCCCCACCACTAACTCCTTCCTCTTCTTGACTCCTATATTGTTTGGCATTTTTTATTTTTGAGAGCTGATGATGGTAGTGTAATGGTAAAACTTGTAGTCTCTGAAATAAAACTGATTAGAAAAGTACACATATTTCCTTCATTTAGGATGTTACAATATGAGACACTAGCATTGAAAAATCTTTCTGAAAACTTAAGATAAAGCTATTTCTTGAGTTAACAAAGAAAATAACATAACTCTATATCATACACAAAGCTGTTAAGTTTCAATGATCATCTATTCCATTACTGCCATAAGTTAACTGAAATTTAGCAAGTAAAAACCTTAAACGATTCTGAGAAGAAAGGGACATATTGAAGCAGCGACATACAATCCAACAGAGCATTAAAGTCCTACTCATGCATCTGAATTCTCAGTATTAAATATGTAATGCACATACCCTTTCACCTCCACTCTTCTGAACATCAATGGTATCAGACAAGACATTAGATTTTAGGTGAAAATATTCACCGATGGACATATTGAAGGGCTCATCACCACACCCTTCCAAACCGATCCATGAGGGCCTGGATGAATAATTTGAAAAAACTATATGAGCATACAAAATCAATTTCCCTGGCAAGTTTTCTAGTAATGCGTGTTGTATAGTAATACGCCAAAATCCAAGGTTTAGGAGGGTTCTCAAGGGTGTTGAGAGAATCCATGAATTGCCCAAAGATGCCTCCCACATTATTTAATTGTTACATAAAGCAAGGAGACCTCCAAATTTCATTCCCCAACACATTTAATCATTATGTTTATGATAGTTTTCATAAAACATTTTTAATTAGACGTCACCAAATAAACTTATATATGATCCTCTCAATAATACTAGAGAAGACTAATCCAATTTCATTAACCCTCCGAAATGTGTTTGTGTGGGGAACAGTTCTACCCCATGTGACTAACAGAGGGTTAATAGATCTTAATTCTATTAAGTTTTTGCTTTTACTTTTTGATGACTATTTAAAAACATCAAAACTTCAACTTAACCATGATAAAGAAATAACTACATAAATTTAGGAAATTGGATGGGAATTTAAACATTTTGAGTAAAGTAGTAAAGTAAATTACCAAAGAAAATAAAAAATAAAATTAGAATTACCTTACCACTATTTGGCCTTCACCAACAACCCCAGAAAAGTCTGATTTCCTAGAAGAAATTTCACCAGATCCTCCTATTGAGGTGGATCCTGCAGACGATTCACTGTGTTCAAATGTCAGCTGAAAAGAACACAGAAAACCGTCAATAAACCAAACTAAGGATCGAATACAGACATTTTTGGAGCTTATTTCTTACTCTTCCTGAAGCAAATGAATCTTTCTGCGTTATAGCGGCTACTTCGGCGTTAGTTTCACTCATGGACAAATCGTTAGTAGTGAATGACTGGGAGTCAATACTGGGGCCTTCACTTATATAAGATTCTGAAGCAAGAAAACGGGATGGTACACCATGGGAATTTTCACGGGAAGCCATCATGTTTTCCTCAGCATTACAAGTCTGGTTTTGATAAACCTATTAAATAAATATATTCAAAGACGACGTTTCTGTTAATTGGACATGAATGAAATTCTTAAGATAATACTACAATTCTAAACGCCCGAAAGAGTTTTGTCTTGTCTCTTCTAGACAACTTTTCCATATGACTTCCTCTTACCTTCGATGATAAGTTTTGCTGATCACTCTGCTGAAATGGATATCTCTCCAGTATAGGTACGGGTTTACCTGAAAGATCAAGTAATCAAAATTAAAATTCGATAATTACATAACATACTCCGAATTTAGTCTTGCTTACCGAGTTCTTTAGAGGACTTATTCACTCTTCTATCCCTGATTTGATATAAAGTTTTCATTATATCTTGAGAATCGTCCATCGTTTCATTTTCTGTGGAAGCCGAAGAGAATAATCATATTTTAATATTATAATCACTACATCCACAAAACATTCTTCACCCAAAATGTAGGATTTCATTCAACATAAAAACTGAAGATGCTGTGATTTTATCTATACGTAAACAGAAAATGGAACGAATGGCGACTTTCAGCCTGAATGAGAAAGAAAAATTTAATGGTCTTTTTTCCTACTAACCTAAAAGATTATCTATATCCAGAAGACCGAGCGAAGCTTTAGAGTCAAACGATCGGTCGGTTTCGCTGTCTGCAAGAACGGACCTCCTCATGCCGGTGGGCATCTTTCCAACATTGCTTAATGCTTTGGAAAAAGATTCCAATTCTCTTATAGTGTTAGTCAGTCGACTTGCTGTTCCTGACGTTTGAACAGGCTTCGGAGCCACGAGGCTAAAAAAGACAGGAGACAGTGATATAATCTAGAAAACGACTCTTCTAAGTAATCTCCGAAAGTCGCAAAAATTATTTCTTACCATGGATTTAAATTTTTGGTTACCGTAGATGTAGCTTCAGGAAATGGTGTACTTAAAATAGTTTCGTCCACACAATTTTCAGTTTTGGTTTTCACTGGGGTAACTTGATTAGCCATCAACGACTATTTAAAACAATCGGTGAAGTTACCTTTCAATGATTCGCGTAGAGGCCACAATAAATTATTTTAGCTGTGATGTAATATCGGAGTCACGATATCTTACCAACGAACTTTACTTCACTTTGAGACTACCGAGAATTCACAAGATCAACTGGTCCTTTGGCGAGCAATTCAAAGCCCACCTCCGCTGTCAGTTAGAAAATGCGATGTTCTTTTGACAATTGTTTCCGAGCGTTCCGAATCGGCTTTAGGGGCGTTAGGGGCTTTAGGTGTTGGTGCCAGCGGAAAGAAGCGTGACGGTGTGAAGAAACCGAAGAAAGGAGGGGGAAGGAGGGAATGTAATTTTACATTAGCAAACTCCCTTGCAAAAAATTATGTAATTATACTGGACTCTTTTCAAAATTGAAACTATTATTGTATACATCTGATCCTTTGAATAATCGAAGTCAATCTTTCCCATCATGATAGAATTTGAAGCAAGTAATATAAACAGAAAGCGTAAAAAATAACTATTAAAAACTGTGCTATGCATGAGTTCACACTACCTGATCTCATGCCATAGAAAATTTGCAAATCTACATGACTAAAAATATCTATATTACCTCCCAACTCAGTTAAATATCGTTATGCTTCCTTGCCTTCTTCATCATTACAAAGCAAAATTATCTGTCCATTGGATAATTGGCTTCTTTAAAAAATCTCCTACATGAGCCTGTCCCTGCACTGTTTTTGTCATATTTGCATACACTGGAATCGCAAAGGATTTTACATCTTCTTCAAAATTATAATCATATTCTTTCTATTTATTCTATATGGGCTTACATTCTTATATATTAAGTATATTTATGGGAAAATGTATTATCTTGGATTCAAAGACCCTCCTTGGTCATTAGAATAGGTAGTTTACAACCACGAAATTTCACAAAATTGTCTGACATTTTATCTGATTTCTCCCAATTTTGAATTGCAAACTATATTATACAACCAAAACATGAATCTTTATCCATCTTTCCTTTTTTTTGTACTTGAACTGATTTTGCCAGATTGTAATTTCTAATTTAATTTTGCAAATAAAATGTCCACAAACTGAAAAAAAACTTTAATGAAATTCTTATGAGAGAATTTTCAAGTCATCAGTAGTTGAATCTAGCATACATTTAGTAAAAAGACATTGATATGTCACAGTCCATTTGCCTTCTCATGAATCCCTTAATTTCATCTCATTGGGAAGAGCATGAAATTATTTTAAAAAATGCTTCAAAACCATTCTTGTTGAGTTACTGACATTAGATAAATAAATGAATGAATATATACACGACACTGAATATCATAGTAAATAATATATGCTTTAAGATAGGCAGGCCATGCTGGGTAAGAACCACCTACTAAGTGGGAGATCTTGGTTTGAGCCATTTTTATGTCAGGTCTTTCTCTTTTGGTCCTTTTTTTGACATCAAGCACGCTAACCATAAGTTAGTCATCACTGACTAATGAAATAATTTTTTACTTGTAAATATTTCTTACAGAAACTGCACTAATCCACCCAGTTAAATTTCTCAAAATTTCATCTCTTTATTTTGTACTTTCGTAAATTTAAACAAAATAATAGAGCAATAAATAAATTTATACCATAATCATAAGTAAAGAGAAGTAATAAGGAATTCTTTTAATACAAGTCAAAAGTATGTTACACAATAGAGAAGGTAAGAAACCTTTAAGACAGTAGAACAATAAATAATGTAAAAAGACAACTATATAAACTCATTGCAACACTAATGAAACTAAAAATTTTAAAAATTCAAACTGAGGATGAATAAGTGTACATAGATTTCTGATAACATTTTTGCACATTCTACACCTGAACGTGCTCAATCAACAACATATAGTTGAGCTTAGGAAAAAGAGAATGATGACCATACAGCTGCACAAAATATACTGCTTGATACAAAAATAAAGATGCTCCATGATAGGAAAGAAAAACTTACAACCAGGCATGCCAAACACTTCCACATGAAATGTTCAGAAAAAGGAAGTCTTAACAAATACCAAAATTATGTAGAAGGATACACAATATCACATGTATAAATACACCAAAGTTTAACAATTTGAACACAGCCTATTTTGCAATCATTAGGTAACCACTGATTTATCAATGAGTAAATTTGTGCTATTTGTAATCAAATTGTATTTTTAAACTCGAGCAATCTAATCATCACAAATGCAAGGAAACTAAAGAATAAGGAAAAAATGATGCATGTTTTAAATAAAGACATCCAGATTGAAAAACTCAATGAGCACCCTTAACATAGAATGAACACAGGCAGGAGAAAATACTTTGAGAACATTCATAAAAGCACACCTTGTAAGATCAATATGAACTTAGTGAAACAACTCAGTCTCCATACAACTGTGTTGTGCAAAATTCTCCTGGATGAAAGGGATTGGCATGTTATTATATTGAACTGTTTAATTCAATGCTTTTTGAAAGTTTCCTGGAAAACATAATGTAATTAAATTTTTGTTTCATCAAAGAAAACATTATCTATTTCAAAAGATCATTTCCAATAAAAACCATGAGTTCACACAACAAATTCCCAATACAATTACATTATGTTATTGCATTGATGGAACTAAGAATTTCTTTGGATTTGGCCATAACATCATCTTGGAGCATCAGCCGAAAACTAGAAAAAATAAGGACCTTGAATCTAGAGCCCAGTAACACCTAGCAGTAACAAACTCAACTTAAACATTTTACCTCGACATATAAAAAAGACTAGATTATCAGGTGCATAAGGAAAGCCGTACTTGAGTGATTGCTATGCAAGAACTTAAGGTTCCAAATGGAACTTACTCCATTCCAACTATTCCTCAGCTTGTAGTGGCTAAAGCCTGGCCTGTTTACCCTGTCTTTTAACTTGTTCCCAATTTGGTCCCCTCCACTTCCAGCCAGGAGAAATCCCAGGCTAACTGACAAACACACACAAACATCCTTAAACTTGCCCTACAAGTGAAAGACTTCATTCTAAGCCAACATGAAATTTGCAATTGGCTCATTGTAATATAGGTAAACCAAAAGACTAGGTGTTTATCGTTAAATAATTTGAAAAATGAACTAGCGAGCCTAACAGTCATGAATATATAGAGCCCTAGTACATGTGAACTAACAAAAAATCTTGCACTTTTCATCAAAGGTTTCTTTATGGAATTATTCCACAAAAAGGAGGAAGCAAGCTTGAATATCAGGAGCTTGCATCATAAGCAATTACTGTACACTTTTAGGTAAGAAAATGATCTAAGCTGAACTTCCTTAAGAGGAAATATGAATTAATTGGATCTAGCTAAAAAGCCTCTCAGTAAAAATACCATTCCTCCATAATTCATGCAGAAATTTCGGCACAGAAAAGGCAGGCGATATCAAACAATTTACCTCCACCTCTTTCTAAAGGTGACTAAAAGCCTTCTTCAATAATAATTGAGGGCTGTAAACATGTTCAAAAAGCGAAATCACCAAAGCAGTAAGTACCAACAAAATTTGTCAATGCATCACATAAGGCTCCTCTGAATTTTAGAATAGAGCAGCTAACACCCAACCTCCTTCTTTGTACCAAGAACAGATCAAAAATATGACAAACAAAACCTTCAACAATTCATATATCCCCTAAATTTTGTAATTCCCTTCAAAATTTATCACCAAGAGATAAAGACAGGAATGCCATTCCTTTAATAGGAAAATTTTCAACATGTTATGCACTGTACCTGATGACTTGTCTTTTTCTCAAAGAAAAGAGTTCAACAACATGCAAGGTTTGTACCCAAAGGAGGGCAACCATCCCCACAAGGCTTTCAATTATGTCATGCTAATATGACACTGTCTTAATCAAAAACTTCTGCTTGCTTCAGGCTGTGTCGAGGAAGATACAGCCCAAAATGATGCTTCATTTCTATGGATTCAAGTAGAAACATGAGGAACAGATGATGTGGAAACTGTTGCATTGTCATCAGGGCCACCCCTGCCTTCCTCTTCTTCTTCTAGCAAAGCTGCCTCTGCAGCTATGTCTTCCTCTGTCAACTTTCGGAGGAAGGACTCCTCGCCTTCAGGGAAGACATACCTATCAAGGATGAATTATTACTTTAGGGCCAATTTTTTAGCAACAGCAAAAATGTCAGAAATAGCTGAAAGAACAGGAAAAATCTTAACATATCTAAATCATTTTGAGATAATGGAGTGAAAAAAATTATGAAAAATTCATATAGCTGCAATAAAAGTATAAAAAAGGTCACATTTATTGCAGTGAACACTGTGTATAATGGAACCTGCATACAGTGGAAAATTGACCATTTAAAAAAGTATCCTGGTCCTTTTTTGTGGTTTTGGTATTTGCATGTAAAAACTGTATGCGGCAGAAACCTTTCCATTTAAGAAAACTTTTAGGCATCATGTGCCAAAGGCAGGTTTCACTGTATTTTGTACACAATCACTATGGTTTAGCCAAACTACTGTCTGTACAGTCTTTGGCCCAAAGGCTTGTTTGAACCTCATCCCCACCACTATGAGCTACATAAAGTTTCAGAGAGGGGATTCAGGCAACTAGGCAAAATGAGGGCTGAGATATAAAGATTTTGAGCTTTCTTGGTGTATTATTTGTGGAATAGATTCTTGGGTTTCCACCAAGGTAAGTTGCGGTGATATTATCATCAACATTTAACTAACTCCATCATCTTCCTCAGGGCTGAGTTAGTCATTGAAATGTTGGTGATAATGTCACCGCAACTTACCTGGGTGGAAACCCAAGAATCCTTCCTACAAGGAGTGAGACAGTTTGCCATTACTTTCCACACTGAGACAGAATGCCGTAAGTGGAACAAGTCCATCTATGTGAAGCAAAATTCATAGCATTCATAAAGAAGAGAGCTTAGCCCATGGTATTAGTGGCCACACTACTTGGAATGCTAAATGCAATACAGAGGTTTAGACTAACAAATGTTAACATAGACTAATAAGAGTCAAAATAGGTCAAAAGTAAAATTTTTGTGGTCACTAGAAAGAGCTTTTTCATTTCACTCTTCAACAATATTTTGTTATTAAATTCATCACAGGTTTGTTTTAAAGAGATTTGCACCTTGAAAAAATGTCACATCTACCACAGTCCTTACATCTTTAAATTAACTTCTATAAAAAACAAGAGAAGTGTTTCACATAAAACAGATTTAAGTATGTTACCCAAGAAGACTTAATCAATCAAATTTGCAATAAATCAAGGCTATCTCCTAATTTATAAATATATAAAAAAAATAAAACAGTGACGTAAAATAATGCGATACATGACACATTAATTCAGAAGTGTCTCTTAAAGAATCCTCAGTAAGCTCATGAGCAAGCATCACCTTATTGACTGACTACTTGGTAATAAGATGCCAAATGACTAAAAAAATATAAATATCCATTTCTGCTATTAATTCTTTGAGCCTTTGATGTCATTCATCTGATTCACTCACTTAGAAAATCTTCCAAACAAGAATTTCAAAACGGAAAGTACACCATCTAATATACTGCGCTGTATTTCTCCATTTACACAATGACCTTGAATATATGACTAGAAATTTGGAAAAAAATACCTAAATAGATCTAATGTAAGACGAGCAAAACAATGAGCATGAAGGCAACAAGCGTGAAAACAACAAAAGCAAAACCTATTAACAACAACCTCCGTAGTATGATGGTCTCTACAGGCATACTTTTCATTTGTTTGAAACAATCTATCACTGCTGAAGACACACCCTATTTTTAAGACCCCCAATTTTTCAAAACTAAGTGAGTTTTATGCATGGAAAAATACAGTATATTGTTTATGTTGATGAATTAGGGACAGTTACTGATGCCACCCAACTAATTTTGCATCATAGTGTTCTAAGTAGATAAACTATTAGATTTTTTGAAAACAAGCTCCAACAAAGCTTAGTTGATGTACAAACTACAGCTTTTTGGAGCTTTTAATTAAAACTCTAATGTATTAACTTAGTCTTATAGATAGATAAGTGATACCAACCTCCTTTCCTCAAACTGAAACATGAGTCCTAGGGCCACATTGAGAGCTGAGCCATCATAGTGGTGACAGCCTGAGTATCTGTACTGAGGCTTTTTGTCAAAGCGGCACCCAGCAGACTGAGCACCAAGAGGGCCAAGGCAATCCCTTGTGAGAGCACATTGCACCCAAGGCAGCATTAACTCAGAGTGAATTCGTAATGTGTTCAGTAGGAGCAGTGGGCTCATTTCTATCATTGGCAGAAAGTAATATGCGTCAGGCTCTGTGTGAAAATATCCAAACATCTTGGGGTGTGTGAGAGAAGAAACAGGATGGCGAGTGGCATGTGCCAAAATGCCTGGACCCTTCCCTTTGCCCATAAGTTTGTTGGTCATGGTGCAGAGAGTGCGGTAGCTGCCAGAATGAAGGCGCTGGGTTACATCCAGGTACAGGATTGATCCTGCTCGGTTGAGGGCATCCTAATACAAATGATCAAAGCACACATCACTAACCCAGAAATGACCTCTGCATAAAGGATACTGTTAAAATTATGGCAAAATTTAATTATGTAAGCACAAAATATATTTACTAGCTCATTGGGTTTTAAAAAATCATACATTTAGTACAATTGATCTCAAGCTCACTTCAATGTACACTGCATAGAAATATTACAAGTTTGATATGTAATTATGAATTTTTAAATAATAGAAAATCAATTTCAAGTCAAGTGAAACTACATCAACACCAACCCAAAACAATGAATAGTGGATGAACTATTCAAATTAAAATTTCAGTTCACAGAATATTTTATTAACTACCCATTTAAATAAAAAATTATTTATTAATGCAAATTAAATGCTTGAATAAAAAAGCATTCCGAAAGAATCATTACCATAATGAAAATACAAATGCAAACCTGAATGAGAAGAGGGCGATAAGCTTGCAACCTGTCATCTTCGACATGGGACGGGAACTGACTATAGTCGAAGTTGATCACATTACAGCGGCTGTTGTTGCAGTGCTTCACCAGCTTAAAAAAATGCACAGTATGAGAGAAGAATGTATTTGATTTGAGGAAAATTATTATTTATATAATCAATTTATAATTATTATGACATATTGGTGACAAAATATAATTTACTTAGTTTCCAATAAAAAAGAAAACAATACCACAATTAGTCAAAACTTTAGTTTTCTACTACAGTAAAAACGAAGACAATTTTTTAGCCCTCCACTGGTTTTTATTAAAAAAAATGTATGTAGAAAAGGACATTTTTTGGACCAGGGCTTCCCAACTTCTCTGGTCCCTATATCCCACACCTCCAAATCATTACAAAAAAATAATGAGTTTACAACACACATTCACAGACAGTTACAGCTGACAGAAAGCGCTAACATGGAACACTTCAGGTAGACATGGTATACTTCAAATGCTACATGCACTTCTAACACAACAGACTTTGGGATACTTAAACAGCATAATACAATGACTTACTCAATTGAAATGATTCATGAGATATTTGGTGGAATTAATCTGTGTTAAATACAAAGAAAAACACAATACTGTTGTACTGTTTCAATTTTTTTGTGAACGGTGGAATATTATTATATAGTATACATTTTGTACTCTCATATATGTGTAATATTTTAAATAATTATCTACATCAATACCCTGAAAGCTGCCTTTTAGAATTTTAAGAGGATGGGAGATTTTAATTGATAGTAATTTTGCGTACAGTGCACGTGGAATATTAAGGAATAGTATATGCTCTTTGTTTTTAATAATTAACTACTTATCTATGCACCCTAGTATAATTAACAACTAATCTATTGGAACCTCTAATTTAGACTGTGAAATATAGCTGCTAACTAATTAATGCTCACATGGTAAATATAATAAATTTTTGTGAAGTAACAATCTGTGAGGAGATAAAGTTTGAAAACAGCTGACTACCAAAGGGATTGTTTTGAAAATTGCAAGAAAAAGCCACTGTAAAATTACAGGAAAATAATTTCTACTGTTTCCAGTAATAAGCATGGCTTGTTTTACAGTTTTCCATTGATTTGAAGCTAAACAAAAAAGAAGAATAGTTAATACTTGTGTCAGTAACAAATCTGTTGGTTAGTCTAGGATAAAATTCAGTACAACTATGCATCCTAGCTACAGGATTTTCCAAGGAACAGCAAAAACAATAAAAGCTTGGACCAGGAGTGGGGAACCCTTTTCATTGGAAGGTTGCATACACTATTTTGCTGCACAAGAAGCATATGCAAAATCAGTTCAAATCATTCAAAATCAAAATCCTACAAAGGGCCGAATGCAATCTCAAAATAAATTCTGTTAGAACATTTCCAATTTTATTTTCTAATGGTGAAAATTTGGCGAGAGAATGATTAAAATATGGGTATTTGTTTCAGGAAGAAATTGAAAGGCAATATCAAATGCCATAAATGGCATGCAATGGAATTACTTCAAGTTCCCCTCCTCTGGGTAGACAGATTCTATCTTTCTCATTAAGAAGTGGCTTCTTTTCAGCATTTGAACATTGTATACAAAGATATATCACCTAAATATTAGAAGTATCATGATTGGAATAAGTTATAGAATCCTTTGTTCTTAGTACCTCATACTCAATTTAGGCATGCGTGAAATAATAATGATCGGTTAAAAAGTTAAAAAACTCATTCAGTTATGGAATTGAAACTGGATACATAGATTTTCAAAGCTGACTATAGCACGATATGTAAAGGACCTAAAGACTATAATACAGAGACCCAGCAGGTGATCCTGGTTCCACTGCACCAATATTTATGATACTCAGGTTTTATCCATCAATAATTACACATACAAAGATCAATGAAATTGATTGCTTCAAATGAATGTCAGATAACCTTGGTGAGCAATTCAACAAGTGATTGTTATAAATAAGCTAGAGAATCAGGACTCACCCTTTCTAATTCATACTGCCCTAACCCAAGATTGTAAATTGATATGGAGTGATTTGGAAGGAAATGTTGTACATTCCTAGCAAATCCAATGCCATGCTTCTCCTGGTCTTCAGAAACCTAAATCAGAATTAAAAAATTATATTCCAAACCAAGGAATGTATGGTTTATGAATTCTTTTAACTTTATAATCTAAGAAAAATGTTTTCTTTCAAAAGCATAATTTGATTTAATTAAACAATATAAATATATAAATCATAACAAAAATTATATTTGTCAATAATGAAATATAAGTGAGAAGAGTGTGGAACAAGTTTATGATACAAACTTCTCAGACAAGAACTTAAACTTATCTTCTTCTCAATCCATCGATAGGCTTATACGGCAGAAAAAGAACAAAAACTATATAGGCAATTCAATGGGTTAAGTAATTTAAAAACTACCGTAACTTATACCTAACAGAAACATCTCAGTTTTTATATACTTACATGGGTAACGATGAGAGGTAGGGTTGTGTTCTTCAATACGCTATCTGGATAAAGGCGAGGATTTTCGGTAAATCCAAGAAGCATTAAATACTTCTCATCAGCGACCAACCTTTTCTCCTCTGCATCTTTTAAATTTTCCTGGAAAATTGTTTATCCATGAATGGGGATTTCTTTAATATTGAGCTTTCCAAATGTTTACACTGAACATATTTGAATCATCTACATTAGAGAGACGACACTTTTTCGCAAATAATACCAATTTCTTTCAGTATATAATAGTAATTTTATTGATTAACGCTTGAAGACCTTGTTTATATTTTCAGGCAACCAGTTATCACTTGATTTGTAATCACAAATTCGTTCCATTTTTGAAACCTTCTCACTACTTGTAAAAATTTCATTCAATACTTGCCTTAAAATTCTTTAAGTTGCTAAGCTGTTTATGGGTTTCTGTTACAATAGTTTGAATGGAAGGTCTTTGATTTCCAACTAAACATAAAAACACACTGGATCCGACTATGCAAATGAGAAAGAGTACAAAGTTCTTGGTCCTCATTGGATGTAGCAAGCACTGCCAATGGTATTAAAGGCATTGAAGTTCTCACAGCAAAATTCGTGACAGAGAGCATGTGATCGTAATCATAACAAACCTAAAATAAAGGGAACCATTCTCTTAAAGTCGTGCTCCAAATTTACTATAATCCTAAACAACATTCCACCATGTAGTATTTACGTAATCATAGTCAATACAGAGTTATGATTAAAAAATAAGGAATGTTAGTTACATAATAGAAACCCACATTATCGTGTGAATGAACTCGCAGCATTGAAAGCAAAGGTACATTTGTAATCAACGCCAACAACGCCTTCAAATTAAGCAAAAGCCTCTTACGTCAACTTTAAAAAAGATTATACGCACATTGAGAACATTAAATGAAAATTCATCTTCGTTTCATGTAGTCTTATAGAAACTATTAACATCCAGTAAGAAATAGTTCAACCAAACCACATTTCTACAACTCAAGACGGCCGTTTGCATCAAGGAGCCCTAGTGGTCAAATCCTGAAGTTTTCAATATTTACTTCGCGCGCCGGTGGATTTACGTTTTTCAGTGGAATATCTAAGTAATGCTGTTCAAAGTGTAGCAGGTTCATCGGAGGTGTTGTAAAATTCATGTATTTGGATAAGAAAGATATTGCTAAAATTTTGTGGTATATAATATATTCTTCAATCATCTACGAATATGTAATACTTGTTCTACTGAAAGCAAAGGTATCTATGTATTTCAAAGTTGTGAAAAGTTGCAGTCAAAGAAAGTTCTATGCCTTTAAAAATATCTTGATTAAAAACTTGTATCAGTAAACATTATGTTCAGGTTCTGTTTTTTTCATGATCACAGAATTATTATCTTTCATAAGCAGAATGAATCTCCTCTAATTTATTAAATTGCTGATTTAGGTGCGGTATTGGAATCATTTCTGAAGGAAAAGCAAAGCGTAACAATTGTGGATCCGAAGTAACTGTTTGCAGAAAATTCTTCAAATTAATCCTTATTTTTCACCTTTACATATAGCTTGGAGGTCTTTAAATCAATATTCTACTTTTATATCAGCTGTGACTGGACAATTATCATGAATCCGTTTTTCTGCATTGTTTTATAACTCAGTTTCTCTCCTCTCTCCCTCTTATGTGAGTGATTAAGTTATGCCATCATTTTTATTGCTATGACATAGTTATTTGGGAATATTTTAACGCCCAGATTTAGAAATACTCGACAATAATTTTGCGCGTATTTCGTTGCAAAGAATAATTGGTTTACTTATGGCGTGAATCATAATTAGTGGTCTCTAATGAAACTAATGGTAAATATTTGATAGAGGTACTATTTACCAAACTAATCATACCAGGTCTTCACGCATTTAATCAAGATTCACTCAATAAAAATATGTAGAATTATATACGAGACCCCTTAACCTAGCAGAAACCTAAGTCTCGCTGGTATTATCGCTTCTAGGGATCTTCTATTCCAAAAAAATTAGAGTAATATCATGCAATGATCAATGCAATCCGTCAAAACTGAATTAAATCTCACTGAGTGTTAGTAGGCACAGTTTATGTTTCTAGTTCTTTACACCCAGGTCCTGTCATTAAATTTCCAATTTTGAACAGGGAACCGTAAGTCATTTGGAAAGATTACTCCGGTATTAGAGAGATTATTTAAGTTAATCAAATGCAACAATCATGTTTTACAAACTCTTATTAGATATCTCTTACTTCACAGGTGTTGTCCTGGTGTTCCACTTCATTGAATTCTTTCTGCTGCTTTTACTGCCTTGTCTTCATACAGAACTTCTTTCTGACTGCAGAAAACAATCTGTTCAATTTCATGTAGCGTTTTTTGGTATATTTCTTGCATGTTAACCACATTTATTTTTCACCAATTGGCACCTTTCTGTTGTCTTTTCTAGTAATTTTTCTACTTCTCTACATTATTCTCAATGAGCGATCATTATATAATCAATTTTCCTCTACGGAGAGACATGTCATCATCCTACCAGTACCATCTTCACCGTCAGTTAAACATCTCATGGTGAATGATCCCTATCATTTTTTCCCTAGGTCTAATTATTGTCATCTATTTAATTATCTAATTCACTAACATACAAGAGAATGTTTTCCTCCTTAACCATTTTTAGAAGAATCCTGTGATACTTGTGTTATAAATATAACAGTAATTCTATCCTATATTGAATTGTAATTGAAAAGGAGAAAAAATGGTATTAGATATTTTTCATCTTTATTTTGTCAAATAGTGATATCTAAGAGAATCGCATTTGAGTTAGGTTAAAGGATAAATGCATTCTAAACTTCTTAACTGAATGATGCCAAATCATGTACAGGACAATTTTATGGTAAAACTTGTGAATTTTCTTCCTGACTTTTACGGTATTTTACTATCCATTAGTCTGATAGATTAACATCCTCCATGTTATCATTGTAGTCAATGCTTGCTTTGTCTTTATCCATGGTTCATTCACTACACCTCACATATTGGTATCATGAACAGAGCTAAGAATTGTTGTTTCTTTTTTATCCTTCTACTTCATTGGTACTTCCTTTCTTCTATATCCAGCAGCTACTTATGGCTGCAGTTTCTCTCTGTTGATATTTTTTGGAAGATTCTTCCAATACTTTCTTACCAGCCCAATTGCATCTATAACATATTTATTTAGAAAATCCAATCTATGGCTTGTACAGAAAACCCACCTATACCAACAGTGCCATCCATTTTGTTTCTAATCACCGTCACTCCCTCATCAGTGTTTTGAAAGCATGCTTCCTTCCATAGTCTCATTAACAAATTGCTTGTTATACTACATAGTTTCATTAACAAATTGCTCAAGTACTCAATTTAATGTCTGCATTTAAAAATAAAAGTAGAACTCAATAGCAGATTAAGGGTATTTAAATTAAAATGCAAAGTCTAATGCTATTTACACTGGTCAAACTTTGCTAAATTTTAGTACTCGAACCAATGAACTTCTTTGAGCCTTCCTTGTCAAATCATCCTTCTCCAACTTTGCTAAACATTTGAAAAATAAACATTCAAGTTACTTTTCCCCTAAAATCTTACATTTTCAAAGCTTAATGCTCTTGAGCAACTTGAATCAATGCATCATTTTCTTTACCCATCATTTCATTTATTGTTTCCTTATAAATGAGCACCTCTTCCTTTTTTTCCATTATCTAATCTGACAGGGATAAATGAAGGCTTTGTTTCACTTTTACAAAGTATGTTTGACCATGATGTGATATTCTTTCATTGCATAATCCAGCATGATTAGTTTATTGCTCAACATTTCTCTCCTAAAATCACAGAATCAATGGATTTAGTGATCCAAATAGCTAACAGAATTATGTCAAAAGGCTTAAACTACTCATGGTTCCTTGAGTTTCAGGTGGAGATCAGTTGTCAGCATTCAGACTTCCTCCTGCATGAGGAGTGGTGGCTTTCTAAAGCCTTGGGTGTTTTGTTGCCTGTTTTCAAGAAATGAGGGCATTTCTACAGAGTAAATATTATGGATGCTATGAACTTACAAATCCTCTTTGACTGGACTAGAAAAGTCATGATATATATAAATTCACATCTAAAATACAGAAACGTGGCCCATTCAATTTTAGAATAATATGTTTAGAAAAAACTTCATAAATAAATTATTTAAAAATTCTGATATCTTAAAATATATATCAAACTGTGCAACAATAGTGTTATTCAATTGAAGGAATACCTTTTTTCTCTGACTGGTATATTTTATTTAGAATAAATGTATTGTTTTTTTCTTTCTACATATGCATACTAGTTTCCTCACAGTAATTTGAATGTATATTTTATTTCTTTATGCATTTTCTGTTTTAATTTTGATATAAGTTCATACCTTAAAACACTGTTTTGTTTTCCCAAGTGGTGGCAATCCCTACATAAGATTTCCTTCTGAGATACCTACATTACATTACATACCACAAAAGATTTAAAAAAATGTCCTTACTATGAAAAGAAATAAATGCCCCTTTATTGTTATATCCATAATGGGATTCTGCAGTGACTACAATGGGAAGCTTGCAAAGCTACCCAAAACAGGCAAATGTTTATTTTAAGAACAGTGCAGTATTAATTCATGATCAGAAAGTTTATTGCATTTTCAAGGGATGGATCTTACAGGCTGGTTTGGCTTGGCTTGCTTTATTATTTTGTAGAAGTGCATTGTGGGAACCACTATAGAAAAGGGCCAAACTGATAACAGGAAAGTAATAGGAATCTCGTATTCAGATCATATCCAAAGTATTTACTTACTACTATTCATAGAGGATTATATTATTATATTTACCTAAATATTTCGAGGAGCTACCCTGCTCTAATAATTTGCTTTCAAATTCTTGTTTAATGTGATTGTTGTTATGTTAATGCAGGTATTTTCTCATTAATAAATTAGTAGATTACCATTTCCTTATACTATTAAATGTATATTGACATTTACCGTAGTCCCTTTGATATATTTACTATTATCAGATAGATAGCTATTACTTCATTATTTTCGTATTTCTTACACACATAAGTTGAGTTTTTTTCATGAAAGTTAATAGGTAATATTCAGAGAATACCTTATTATGCCAAAATAAATATATTTTGTGGAAATATATATGGTATCTGCTCCAGTTCTTTGAAAACAGATTAGGGTTCCCATTTCTAATTTGGTTTCAATACTGAATTTAACTTTGAAATTAGCTTTACTTTCTATTTTCTCAAATATCTTAAATGAAATTACTGTTTCTGATTCATTCAGTTACATCTAATATGGGAAATGTTTACGTATATAAGATTAAATTGTGTATTATATAATTGTTGAAAGTGCTTCGACAGCTAAGATAATTTTGCACGTAGGCCCACACTGGGAATTGAACCTGGGACAGCTTCATTGAAGTCGAACGAGTTGCCCACTTGGCTATCAGCAGCCCTAAACATTTTCAAAGTCCTTCCAGATAGAATGCTCTAAATTCTGGAACTCTTTACCTGACTTTATCAAATATTCCAGCTCGGTGCGAATCTTTAAGGTTAAGTTATTCAACTATCTCTTAGCTGCTGATGTTTGATGAATGAGTATTTCGATTAGTATGACTATTATTTGTCTTGGTTTCTAAATTCTCCATTCACACAGCCTTTACGAGAATCAGACTGGGAACTACTTCAGCCAATAGTTTGGCACAAACCCCATTGTAAATATCTTTCATCAAAGATGTATGTACTTTTGGTGCCAATTGCAGTAAGTTTTTTTAGATCTAACCCAAATTTTACTAGAGTATTTCAAAGCATCAACTGTAGCATCTGCATTATCAAGATCAAATAATTCTAACGAATTAATCTTTCTTAATTACCAAGTAATACCTAATTATGACAGCTTGGATGTTGGAATATCCTTACTTTCATCAACTTAGAGGATCAAATGTCAATTTCCTTTATCTGTTTTATGGTTTTCCATAAAATGTGGTGCTTTTAACATTGCAGACAATTTCAAGGCATTTTGTTGGCATCCCAATGTAAAATTACAACAGTTCTTACTATCAGCAAAGTTAACTTTGCATAGACCATTCAAATGCTCTTCTAGATTCAATGTACAGTGATTCCCTTGCTTTTCTCACCTAAAGCTAGAGTGGAAAATTTCAACAAGTTATGCAAAGACTTACTCAAAGTACCAAAATTAATGCCATTACTTTGTATTACCTATATTTCAGCAGCTTTCATGTTATCACAGCCATGAACGAAGCAGACTAAAGATAATGAAGAATTCTTTTTGTATCCTGTTGAAAAGAAAAATGAAAAATACTCCATCTGTCAAACATGGTAGTTGGAGTATAAGTCAAAGCAGTAAGCCATAAGTAGATCACTATGTAACTGTTTAGATTGTCCAATAGCAAAATAACTTTCTATAATATGTTGGCTAATAGAAAATAACTTCCCAGTCAGCTGGCAGAATACCTTGTATTAAGTTTGTTGACAATGGAGGATGGTTTATCTTCACTACTGGTTTCTTCAGGGTCCATGACCTCATGATCACATATTCTCAATGTTTGTATTACTTTAAAATAAAATACTTTACCAGCTCCATTTATGTGAAAAATCAGTTGATTATTATCAGTTAACTATTGTTTAAGAGTGATGAAACATTATGACTGAAATATTAAGTGAAAATTTATGGAAAAGATTGTAAACTATCCTTAATTTTATGTTTCATTTGGTTGTGAATGGGGGCTCAGCATTTTACTGTTGACTTTTGAGTTTTAAAAGTTGTTACTCAGGTGGTAAGATCATCTGTATCTTACGATGTGAATTAGTGTTTGAATCTATAGCAATGAGTGACTTTGTATTGTTACCCTTACTATTTTCATCTATTTACAAAAGATATTCCTTTTTTCCTAATGAAATGCCACTCTGACCTCTTTGTCACCTTGAGATGTTGCCTCTACTCTTTCTGAGCTGAGCTGATCCCTGCTCCAAGTGTATTAACATCATCAATAACCTCATTTATTCCCAGTTTACTGTTGATGATAGGCATAGCGGCCAGAAATGTTGTGCAAACTTGTCTACATGCTTTACACATATACTTGAATGATATTTATTTGAATTATTTTAATTTATTGACTGTTACAATCCCTAAAGGACCTATTACTAAAGTTTTACTCCAAACCTTAAATAACACGTTTTATTCAAGTCACTGTAAATTTCTCTCTTGTATATCAGTTGACTTAAAATTCTTATTCATCAAAATTTTTGTTTATACCTGAATATATTTAATACCCTTCTTAAGTTTCAGAGTTTCATAATGTCTCATTTAAATAAAATAGGTACACATTCCAGATCAATGCAATAGTAATAGAATGCAATGCTCTTCTGAATTTCTAAATAAATTCTATCAGTAGTAAGAATAGTCCTAATTATGAATATTAAGTTGCTAAGCTTGAGTGATAGTAACATTCTACATGTTGCTTTGTTACATGGACATGGTTAATTTATGAACACTTCCAATCAATATCATTAATTTTTGTGACTTATATAAATACTGTTCAGACCTTTTTTGCTTTTTCCTCCACTATATAATGCACTGTGCTCTCTTGGGGTTTGAATTACATCTTCTCTGAGTCTGTGGAGTCAGTCTTACCATCTGTGCCTTTAACCAAGAGATTCTCCCTTTGGAAGACCTAAAACTAGATAGATTCATCAACATAGCATAGGATTACTTGTTGCTTGGAGGTCAAGTGAGAGATTTCATCACAGGGTTTGTACTAATTATAAGTGTATGGAGGTTAGGGTAAGGGCCAAGAGGATGGGGCATGAGAATGGGTCAGCAACCATTTTGGAAGTGCATGTCAAAGTTGGCCAATTCTCTGACAACATTTTTCAACATACCATCTAATTTATTGAGAATACATTATTTGATATATTGATGTTTGATTTTTAAGTTATGTAAATCATATAAAACTGACTGGACAAAAGAAATTATTACAGGATTTTACAAAAAAATATTGAAAATAAATATGGCAAGGACCTTGTTTGCCAAATTGTTGGCTGATATACTGCTTTGTGTGCCAAAAACAAGTAATCGGCATTCCATGTTAGGCATATGTGCTATAGGTTGCCCACTCCTGGTCTTGGGTGTAACTTATAGGTGCAAAATGGAGGTTTAAGTTCATTGAAATTAAAACATGCCTGACAGGCACTCTTGCTTTTGGAGTTGTTCTAAATTTTCCATTTTGATGTATTCATCTAATAATGGATTATGATTTTTCTTAAGTTTTAAGTTGTGGTCTACCTAATCTCTGTGTACAGTCATCATTAATGAGGCTGGTTGGATCCACACCTCAACTATTAGCACTAAAAGCTTTGGAGAGGGAATGAGAGGTACTGGAAAGGATGAGGAGAGTGGTAGTTTGCCATTACTTTCTATAATGACCCAGAATTCTTTAAGTGGAACAAGTCCATGTAGATTCTGCAGCATGACCCTATGAATAGCTCTTAGTACTCAGAAAGTAGTGATTAAGATCAATGTCATTCCTAATGATTTAGTAGATTGCATATTATCATAACCATGATGGGATAAAATTAAATAGTAAATATTGTTTCTCATGCACCTAGAGAAAAATGAAATATGAAGCATTTATAAAGGTATGGTAGCAGGTAATGTGTAACATCTATGGAACCATAACTGCTTTGTAGCTCTTTTGCTGTTTAACTTCAATGTGGCTTGTATTGAGACGTACGAGGATTAATCATTGGGACAAATATATTAGTAATAGCAGGATCAACCAGTGAAGATGCATAATTTAGCCATGTGGCAGGGGGGTCAATCTGTCCTCCCTCTGATTCATTATCTGCTTCTGAGCAAGATCACCTCTCTAGACATATCTTGTTGGTTTAAAGACAATCTATCTCCCCCCTCTCTCTCTTTTCATTTCTACATTGAAATTGAATCAAACAATGTGTTTGACTAGTAGGACATCTGTCTGGACTTAGAAACTCATTATTTTTCCTTACAGAACAGATTTTGAATTTGTTGTCAACCGTGCATCTACACTCCACTTAAGCAAGCTTTACTAACAGCTAGCTGAGATGCAGCTCAACCTAATAGAGTCAAAAAATTGTTTGTTCTACTTCAAAATTTGCTTTCAGTGTTCTTCCAAATTGATTAGTTAATGATAATGATGAATGAATGAGAGTAAATTGAAGACATTTGAAACAATATATGTCTTCAAAAGAGAGAGGTATCCTCAGAGGTCAATAAAAATTTCTGCAGGAATACCTGCATCTAAGTTCTACCTTTTAAAACTGAATTTTTACTGATATTCTTTCTAGCATGCTTTGTAGAAATTCCAAAAATTTTCTAAGATATGAAAATTTATGCTCTTTTTATGAGCCAATATTGCAATCTTGAGGTGCTGAAATGCTCATTACCATGGCAAATGAAGTCAACTGGTTATAGTGCCATGTTCATAATTCATGTTTCCTATTTTTTTCTTCATCTGTTAGCCTTAAAAATAATCTTTTCCTTCCTTTGGATTTCTACCAAATAAAAAAAATTGTGGCGAAAAATATAAACTTAAACAAATTTCATTTAAATGTATTAAATATATATGTAAGAAGATACATCTGCTTTGCTTGTTTGAAAAGGCTATTGATAAAGTGATTGGCTGAAATTAATTGCTATATGAAGGAATTTTGGGGAGAAGATAGGCATTGGTGTAAAAGTTAGGTTTTGTTTAAGTTTAAGTTATACTTAACAATCAGAAATTAAGATGTTGACTGGGAATAAGATTGGAAAGAGCTAGGAAGGAAAGTGAAACATCACTATATTTTATCTCAAGCACTTTTTAATTCATATGTATAGGAAATGGTGAGAAAACTTTGGGAATAAATAGATAATGGGGTAAACTTTAGTGTGTAAATAGTAGTCAACCATGCAGATAATGCTTTTTTGTGAATCAGAAAGTAAAGTAATTAATAATAGGATGGAAGAAAGCATTAGAAAAAGCACAGTTTTTAGGTCTGCCATAGGAATTGACGCCAAAATATCAATCTCATTGAATGAGAAAAACTAGAAGAGATGAATCGAATCCTCTTCTTAGGAAATTTTCATTCTTGGGATACAGGGTGCATGAATGAATTTAGAAAGAGAAAACCTGAAGCCAAGGAAACATTAATGAATGAAAGGGGACTAATAATGACAGGTTTTAATAAGGGAGTTTTAGAAAAAAACAAGAAATATTGGAATTCAATGGAGATAGGTTATGATTACCAAAAAATAGGATGCAGAATATTCAGAGGTATACGTATTTATATTTATATATCATATTTATAAAATGTTAAAGAAATTATTTGAACATTTGCTGAAAGGGATCAGTCAGAGTTAAATATAATAACTTTAAATTATCATATTGGGTGGTGGGAGGGTCGATGGGATTACTTTCAGAGAAAAACTCAACACCAGAAGCAAAACTTCCTATCCTGTTCCCAGGGACACTCCCATTCCCAGAAACTTCCCATCTGAGAGTCCCTTCCTTATCTGGGACCCATCAATCACCAGGATAATTCCTATCAACTCTGGGTTCCTATTTTCCCATCCCACAGCCCACCCCCTCGACCCTACCACCCCTCAACCATCCCAACCCCTCAACCCTCCCATCCCATCTACCCTCCCACCCCCTTAACCCTCCCATCCCCTCGACCCTCCCACCCCCTCGGTCTTCCCATCCCATCGACCCTCCCATATCCTCGACCCTCCTACCACTGCGACCCTCCTTCCCCTTTGGCCCTCCCATCCCCTCGACCCTCCCACCCCCTCGGTCTTCCCATCCCATCGACCCTCCCATATCCTCGACCCTCCTACCACCTCGACCCTCCTTCCCCTTTGGCCCTCCCATCCCTGCCACCTTTCCATTCCCCGGAATCCTTCCATATCCTGGTTCCTATCTTCTCCAGGACTTTTCCTTCCCGGGTCCCATCCCTTTTCCTTGTCCTCCCACCCTCGGGAACATACACCCATACTCGGGTTCCTCCTTTCCCTCGAAACTCCCATCCCCTGGACGCTTACATTCCCGCGACCCTCCTTTCACCGGGACCCTCCCTTCACCGTGATTCTCCCATCCCCTTCTACCATTCCCAGGCTTTCCTATTCCTCAGGACCCTGTAATCCTCGCGCCCCTATAATTCCTGGAATCTACCCTTTCGCGGGACCCTCTCATCCTGTGTCCCCCATGATTCCCAACGTGAGAGGGAGAGTGAATAGATGCCCTTCACAGCACCAATTCCTCTCCCTCCCTTATTTATTTATTGGTTTAATAAATGTAATACACAGGGTTGGTACATATTTTTTTTGCTATGCATTGACCGAGTATAGGGAGGGCATATTGTGTATTTTAATGGAAACTGTAAAATATAATTTTTTTGTTTTATGCCCTCGGCGTTGAAGTGCTTCATATATATTGATAATTTTAAGAGCAAAGATAAAAAGGAGATAAGATATAGATTATTACAGAGAAATAGTACATACATTACACATAATACGTTTAGTAACAATTATGCATTTATAATTTTACAAGTTTATGAAATTTCACTGAAGCAGTAAGCTATTTTGCATGTTTATCCTTATTTAATAATGTAATTATGAGTCAACATCAGCGAAAATGGCATTAATACTTTAGGATTACACAGTTAAGAAATAACTAATCAAGTAAATTTAAAAGAAATGCTTAAATTGTCCAATAGAATATGACTGAAGAATAGTATTAAGTAGATTAGTTATATTTTTCAGTCCAGAAAGAGCAAATTTCATGCGATAATTTGGCAAAAGGCTGGAGGATTACATTACATCCATGGAATTAAAGAGGTGCCAGAATGTAATAAGGCTAAGAATCCCTATCCTAGTTTTTGTTTATCAAAGTGAAATAGTTATTATTGGAGTCCATCACACTGTTGTAAAGGACGTCCATCGGTAGTAGGTAGCCAATCCACTTTCTGATTCAATCCTCAAATCACAAGGAAAATCCGTTGTTCCCTGAAATAAATGAAATTATTGACAATATGTAAGTTCCTAAAGTGAAGTAAGTCCGGAGCAACATATGTGGGGCGGCTGAAAAGATTATAACCGCTCATTCTTTGCCGAATTCAAGAATGAATATCTCCTACAAACAATTTAGGTGTGAAAGGATTTCTCAATAACCAGCATGTATTTTTTTAAGTAATGAAAATTACATTCACTAGTGCTCATTTTCCAGTATAAGTAGGCCAGTTTTCCTATTTCATAATAACCCTCAGGTAATTTTTATAGATCAAAGATCGCTATTATTTATGTATCAGCGACGAAAAAGGTTCTTTTTATCAATTTTTGGAAAGAAATTGAAATAAAATGGCTCTAATTCCCGTGAATATGGAGAATATCGAATTGTTAAAATTTTAACCTTAAAGCACTCTGCAAATGTATGTAATATGCTCAATATAAATGTAAAGAATCATCGGCTCGTTGATTTTCAACACAAAATAACGCCCTCATCAGTATTTACCTTACTTTATTCCAAATGACAAAACCAAACTTTTAATGCGACCGGTTTCGGCTACAAGTCATCATCAGGTAGCGTCAATCTTACACCTGATGATGGCTTGTTTAAGTTTGGTGCTAAGATGTTTGAGCTAAGTTTGGTATTGTCATATCTAATGTCTTTCCACGAAGTACGGCCGGAGAATCTAGAATTTATTTACTTTATTCCATTTATATATGATATTAATGTTACACTGGATCCATCCATTCTCTTTCAGATTTCCATCTACTATAGAAATTAGCCTACGATGTCTAGTTTTCTACTCTATTCCCGCTTACAAGAAGCGAACTCTCATAGTCTGTTAAACAGTAGACGTGAGATCAGGGGTTTCAACACCGGCAATAACTTTCAGTCAGTGATGAATGCCAATATCTGACTTTTCCTCCTGTATTCCAAGTTCACTTTCTTTGAATGACAAGCACGAGCTGGCCTAAGACACGGAGTCATGGCGTTGAAACAAAGTATGTCAATCATGTTTATCAATGATAGTGAACCTGTGATTGGAATTACAATAAATTCTACCTCTTCTTTAAAGTTCGCGACATTTTTCATCCCAGTTGTCACCTTTTGTTTGCTTGGCAATAAATATTTAAATGGTAATACATTGGTCAAAAAAGTTTATCTCTGCAAGTGGGATAATCAGTCAACAGGGTTTAGTATTATTATTGCTAAGAACGCTTTGACAGCTTATGTCATGTAGCTGATGTGCGCCTACACTGGTAATCAAACCCGATATCCCTTTACTAAAGACGTTACCCTCTTGGCTATCCGGGAGCCCAAGCCAACAGGGTTCAGGGACGTATTCTACCCTTGAACCGTTCTTAAATATGTTGAATAGGATTGGGGAAAGATGTTCTTGAGAAGATAAGATGGTTCGTTTTCTAAAAAATAGAAGTTATAGGCAAGTGGATTCGGTTTTTAGAGAGGGACGGGAAAGGGGAAATGCCACATGTGAGTTAGATGGCTTCCCTTTGGGGTGCTGGGAAGAACAGAGAAGGAGAGCTATGGAAATCGAAGAATACGGATTTGCGATGGGATCGTTTGCTGATGTTTTGTTTTACTCGCGTGACGGCGGATTCGCTCAATCAGAAAACGTCTGTTTCAGTCTCGATGGTGAAATTTTCAAGAAGCAAAGAGGAAAAAAGTTGGTTTTTTTTTCCTTAGAGCGTGCTTGCGAAGAGGACGCTTGTGTAACTTCTCCGTTAAGCAGAACCCTGTGATGTTACAGTAATAGCTTTGCTGCTTATGATTTTTATGCGATCGAGGGAACTTCCCAAAATCTCGTAACGTCACTCGAGAGCTCGCGAAGTTTTTCAAAGATTAATTTCCTGCTGAGGATGCTTTGACGAAATATTCTTTAATTAAAAAAGTTATAAGCTTAGTACACAACTCATTGCACCGTATCGAGAAAGATTTGCTTACGGCTAAATTTGCTACATTAGTTTTTCCTGGAAACGTTTGGTACCTAGAGTTTTACTACTACGTACTTTTATTTACTATGTTCTCTCAGAATTATTTTTACACGAGCTATGTAATTATTTGTACCACTGGGTACAAATATTTTGGCACTACGTATCCTATCCTTAGAGAACACAATTTTTCCACAGTTATATTTGCGAGCGACTAAGGTATTACTTATAAGAATCCGTTATTTATAATTTTAAAGAATTAAATTATTACTATTATTATTTACGCTCAAAGTAATATTTCTATTGCCGTATCCGACCACAAATTGAGAACAGTAATTCAAGTAATGAATCAGTCCAAGAGAAAAGAAACGCAATAGATTTAGATAATGTATTTATGATAGTAAATTAATTACTGAAAACATTATTCATTTCTTGGTCAAAGTTTACGGTCAGGTTGACTTGGGAGAACGTACCAACGGATTCATGTATGATTAGAACTCATGTGCCGTGCAAATTATTTCGGACGCAAAAACATTATTGAGTAAAATACGGTACAGCTAACTATTTATAATATGTAAATTCTTCGGAGAAACAGTGCTGTAAGAAAATTTTGTGATAGGGATGCGTTTTTATGGCAATATTTCCACAGTGGAACATTTGTTGCTACTTTGATGTTTGAAACTTAAATCGTAACGGAAAAATATATATCTTGGGAAGAGAGAAATGAGAGAGACATTTTCTGTATTACAGTTATTTTAACTTACATTATATTCCAACATATATCACTCCCATATAGTCACAACGTACGTCCAACAAGGGTGATTTTTTCTAATAATGAAGGTTCTCATATTATTTTGAGATCGTGTTGCATATGATAAATTAAGATAACTTTCTAGGATGGTCAAATAGTTTAGAATGCATGGTGAATATTGGCTATAAAGGAAAGGAGAGACGGGGAATTGTTTTTTCAAGTGTGTATTTTGGCACCTGGATATTTGAGGAATATTTAAGTTCTCGAAGTTGTTCGTAGTTTTCGTTGTTATGGAGTTATTGAGTATGCTCTAAATGGTTCCTGTAACTAAATATTATTAACTAATGCTTTCATATCACTCTATCTCCTACTGCGGGAGTTTTAGAAGTTTTCCGACGAGCTTGGTATTTCTATTCAAAACTTTGTTGAGAAATTATAATGGCGATCATTAACTCACGAATATCTTTTTATTATAGTTACACTCATTTTCTAAGGCTCCAAAGATAACATCATAAAATAAGATACTTATTAACTGTTATTTACGATCATTCACTCAGTTTCGAATCTTCTCCATCATAAAACCAGCTCTAAGACATTGAAAAAGTGGATTTCGACTCAACTATTAGCTAGCTACGATTTTATGATTCGATACTAGTTTTTGATGTCTGCCATTTCTTTTTTACGCAGTGAGATTTCAGTCAATGTTAACTTTTATCGAATCTCAACAATCGGTTTTCTTCTACCTTTGCTGTGGCACGTTATCGAACCAATGCAAATTCAGTGTTTTCGATGTGATTTTCCTGCATTTCAAAATCCTAACTCTTTAAGGAAGTATTAGTTTCTAAAAGTACTTTGACTGCTGAGGTCATTTTTCACACATGTGATCCCACCGGAAATCAAACCCGGGACTCCTTTCACCAAAGGCGAACGCGCTACCCACTTGACCTTCCTGGAGCCCTCTCTTCATGAAAGACTATGATAGAATCCCTCGGGTGGACTTCGTTTAGAGATAGAAGACTTGATTTAACTAAGACTTGATTACCGACGTAAGCTTTTCTAAAATTTTGTCACCAAATATCTCATCGACGAGATAGCTGATATTGTGATTCCAGTTAGCAATGTGCGCGAGCTCCGAGAGAAAACTAAGAAGCGATTCAGAGAAGTGATTGCCAGGACGGATAGTTACTTCTGGTCGTTTTTCCCTTGTAGTATTAAAGAAGCTAATAGCTGTTAGGGTGTGATAGGATTATCGGCGTTTATAGACCCCCTGCCACGCGCCATTGGCGGCTTGCGGGGTGTAAATGTAAATCTAAGTTACTACAATCTCCCAGAAGATGATAACGATTGCCTTTAGTAGTTTTAATTATGCAATTAAGATTTGAATTGTGTCGTAAAATTACTGGAAAATTCAAAGAAAATGTCGAGCACCGTGTATGCGATGATTTATGTGGAACCATTTGAAGAGAACCATATAATAAGTTAGGCAGAACTTATGGAAAAGGAGAAGGGATGGATGTGAAACAAAAGGCTTTTTAGGAAACGATACATGAATGTGTCGGAGGTGTATATATAGAATGCATGGAGATGTACGACAAGCCAAAGGGGCAAGGCTCAGCTCCGCAAAGGAATACAATGATCGGTATGGATGGCCGTGTACATGTTCAGGAGGAAATAGATGGAGGAGCAAGGCGGATTTGGAAACAGGTAGCGTAGAATAGGTTGCATAGTCTGATAGATGGCAGTGTGTGATTCCGAGGGCGGGGATGATGCAGAGATTAAGGGAGAGAAGAAAGGACGTGGTTGCGTGGGAGTTGTCTTTGATGGGGCGTCTGCGTTGGAGATAAATTGTTCTCGCTCGAGGACGAGGAATTTTTTCATGCGGAGCACGTAAAACTCGTAAATAAATTCCACCTAAGTGATCAAGAAATAATCTCGGGCACCGTGGCGAGGATGCGGATAGCATAATCCCGGATTTACAAAGACGCCGTTCTCCTCAGAATAAATCGCAGTTTGAGAAATGTTACCAATTTATGAAAGGGCAAAGGATTTCATGGGCGAATAATAAAACAGGGAGACGAGGATGTATTCCCCAATCCTTTCTGATGCCTGCGTTAATTTAAAACGGATGCGGAGATAATTTCGGTTTAATATCCGTTTTTAATAGGATGTTTTTCTTTTCCTCCCGAGATCTTGTTTAATGGTCGAGAATCTGAATTTTTCGAACTTTTGGAGACAAATGGAATTTTTTTTTCGCCTTGACAGTTTTCCCTCTCAACTACGAGGCTCTAGGAAAAAATAATCTCCTAGTTTTTCTTACTTAGAAACTCCAATTAAAAGAAAAATTAAGCTGAGAGTTAGCACAGTTAGATCTTGTATGTACCACTATAAGTGAGATTATACACCCCAAATTTAAAGTTATATCATAACTATTGTATATATCTATCGGTCTGTCTGTCCGTATATCCGCTAATCTACATTTACGGACCTTTCCTACACGACCATTACATCGATCTCTGCCTAATTTTGTGTCTTTGGTCTTTGCAACACGGAAAAGAAGGTTGTGGAGTTATGTAGCAGAGTCGGGTTCTACCTATGGTTGATAACTCTTCAGAGGTTGATTCCGGGAGTTTTCTTTTCATGAGTGGGAAATTCGGGAGCTCAAATTTTGATATAATTACAAATTTATTTTTTATTTATTTATTTCTCAATGCCCCACAAACATCCAACATTGGACAATTACACCGTAGAACGTCTATGCTTCATTGACGAACAGCATAAATATGCAAATTGATCATATTAGAATTATGGGCTCTACCCAATAAATATAATTTCAGATAACTTAAAAAGATTTTCTTAACGGAATCCTGTAAATAGCACTCCTAGAAAATTCCAAAATATTTCGAAATATCTTTGTGTAAAGATGGTTTATAATTTACATTACTCACAATCAGGAGATTGTCGACGTAAAGGTACATATAATATAAACATTAAGTTTATTATTTTCAGCGTTGAAGAAAAAAACGCTCAAATACAATTACAATTATTTATTTATGGATAAATGTTTGCCTTCCATATATGGAGACATTTTTTTAATACTATAATATCCTGTAGATACTAAGATATCTATTTTAACTGATCGAAAATGTGAGGAGCACCTACGTTGACAACGAGAAATTTAAAACAGGTTCCCTCGATAAACGGTTTCCCTTCGATATCTCTCAAGTTATCGATCCAGGATTCAAACAGAATGGAAGTGTGTTTACTATCGAGTTTATTTCCATAAGAAGTGGCTCAATGTAACATCCATACAACCTCCTTAAAATTAACGACGGGTAAGAGGTGTCATTACGATTTTTGGGTTACTGTTCAGATGAGACTGCTAGGTTGAGTCTTGTTGAGTAAAAGGGGGAGAAAAACCCCTCAGTACGCGAGGCGGGAGATTTTGAAAATTATTCTCCGATTTCGGCAGTCTCCCGGCGAAAGCGGGAGGGTTGGCACCCCTAGTTCTACCCTAGAACGTTAAAAAAGGCTTTCGTAAGGAGTCGCAACTAGTCGCCTCTCTTCCAGGATTCACATGTTTTGCAAAATTAAACTGGAAATAATGGCCCCAGGAAATTGAGACGAGCACCAAATGAAAGAAAATTGAATTAATTGCTTATTTAGATCGTAGAGTATTCCTTTCGATTCAAAATTACGAGAATTTTGATAAAATAAACGAAAAGTTTGTGAAATTTTGTGGTTGTAAACAATCCGTCTCCGTGGCGATAAGCAGCATAGCTGAATCCGAGCTAACGAGCTTCAGTAGGAAGAGGTTGGGAATTTAAGCCCATTTAGAATCGATGGTAAGAAGATAAATAATTATGGCAAAGAAACCGCAGGAACAAATGACCGTGTAGGAGTACTTTTAAATCAGCCTAAAATTTCCACTCTGTACTAAGATCAGCGAACATCACGGTATTTATCTCTGGAGGGATGGAAAAGGGAAACATTTTGTGAGACGAAAGTATTCTCAACAAAGGTAACATTTTTTGCCGCGAGTTCATGCAACTTACATTTACTGCAAAGGGTCAGTGAAATTCGATTAAGTTATGTTTTAGGCATTCCGCTTACATTTATTGATTTAAATGTCATTGTAATTAGTAATCCTATGCTAGTTATAGATATAATTCAATTTAAACAAGGTTCCGTCATGCTTGACAAGGAGATTGCTGGTTATGAATAATTATATAGTATTTAAGATTAATAATTACTTCGATTACAAATCCTTGACTCTCATCTGAGGGTATACACTTTTGGAAAACATATATTTTTTGTTATAGCAAATAATTTGGTATGTGGGAGTATATGTATAGAAATCTACGGAAACCTCTATGTATTTTCAAATACATTAACTAGGACGGTGATGATTATATAAAACTTTCAAGAGCTACAGAAAAATGAACTTAATTAAAAGTTTGGCGTTGTTCAACACCTCATCAAACAAACAATGGGTAATGGGTTGTGATGTCCAACCATCTTGCAAAATCCCTTTAATTAAAAGTAATCTCTTGGGGTTACTTTAATTAAAGAGAGTTTTGCAAGATGGTTGGACATAACAAGCCAGTTACATTTTTCTCCATAAAATGAATCCCAACAAATTTATGTAAAGTTTTCAAATTCTTTTATGAACGGAAAATGGCTGTAAATATTTATCTATAGAGTATTTCTAATAAACCAATGAAAAAACTCTCAAGAATTTAGTTTTATCTGAACGTATTATATGTTATATCCTTTACAATCTCAGTTTTCTCTCGCCCCTTGCTCCCCCCCCTTGCCATTAATATCATCAAGCTTATCTTTTAAATCCTCTATATCCTGTGAATATTTCAGAAAATATTCCTGCTCTAAACTCAATGACGCATACCACCTCAGCATTTCTAATACCAATTTCCTTCCACTCCTTTTACTCCAATCAATGAGAATCCCTCATTTTATACTTTAAAATTTTCATCCCATTCATTCAGGAACTGTTTTTCATTTTCGCCGCTGAATCCTTCAACGACCCATAATCCAAGCATGCTTTCTCATGATAAAGCCGTCAGCACTTTAACAAAGGGAAACCCAATACCCACGATTTCAGGTAATCGGACTCAGCATTGAGTTGCGAAGTTATATATCTAAAGTATTTTGACGGGGAAGTAGCAAGTGGCATCGTTTTGGATGTATTCATCCCGAAATGTTTTTAATAAATAATAAATACATTATGAATACCGAAAGCCGTGTTACGTCCTGAGGTATATTTTGGGAAGATTTCCTTCTTTAATTTTTTTTCGTTGAAATAAGGTTATTCGATTTCATATTACGTAATGGAGTGACAAAAAAGGTGAAGGAAAACGAATTTTAAAATGACTTGGAAACAGAAGGGAATCTCCTTCACCATTCTCTAGCACACGCCTACTCAAAACCCCCCCCCCAGGCCACATGCAGTCTACAAGGCTTCATCAAGTAGCCGCAGAGGTTCTAACATATGCACTTATTTTAAAAAATGAGGTCAAGATTCTGACTTTGCTGTATGGGCGTAGAACATAAGTAAAACGGATATCAAAAGACTGAAGACCCTCCAGATTTGGGTGTGTCATAGAATGGAAAAAGTAAGCCGAGTCGATAGAAAAACAAACCCGGAAATGCTAGAAATGATTGGAGAGGGTTAAAATGGAAGTAATTGAGGGTCGATAGAGGAAATGGGTGGGTAAAATATTGATAGGAGAGGGATTGCTAAAGAAAGCATTCGAAGGTAGAGTGCACACAGTAATTTCTGTCAATACCCATGCGCCCCCCCCTCTTCTTGCAAGTTATTCAGGTCTGCTCTAGGATGATAGTGTGTCGTAGAATCGCCGATACTCTAACACCCGATTTTAAATTAATTATAGCAGCCAAAACTATTCGGGCGGACCCTGGCATTAATTTGTATAGCTTCACTTCCCGCACTTCACAAAAATTTCATCACAATCGCCAGACGAAAGTGGGTCACTCCTTAAGTAAGTCCTTACAAGTCCTCGCGATTTCGGTGTTAAGAGCCTAATGAAAGTTGAAGCATTTAGTCTTACTTATTTCGATATGATTATTAATAATTGCCTTTACGTGAAGATAAAAATGTCCTAGCGAGAAAATTTCATGTTTCTATAAAGGTTATTTGCTACATTTTATACAACAAAGAGTACGTTTCCCCAAAAGAACATGTTTTCTCAAAAATAAGACATTAGTCGGCAATAAGAGAACGTGATCTTGCAGAATGTTCTTAATATAGCAAAATTATAAGCTCTAATTGAGATCGTCAGCCAGACGGACGGATTTTGTTTGTCTGTAAGACACACGGTGGACGAATTGTAGACTACCATTGGTAACGGATGTAGAATAAATTTAGGCTTTTCACTTGATTAAATATAGATTTTTGCAATTACATAAAGATATATTTTTTACTCAAATGAGTATATGTTCGTACTTTAATAAATGTAAATTTTTGTTCAGGAAAAATAAGCCTCCCCGGAAAAGAGACCATAGACATATATAGGAGGAAAAAAATATATATATTGACCGATCTTACTTCCGGAGGAACATGGCATTAAATTATTTCTTGCAATATTTTCTCTATGCTACGTATAGTACGGCTTGTTAACTTTACTTTGAAATATTTTAATCATCAACGACACCAGCAATATAAGATTTCTTAGACAAACTTAGGAAAATGGTGTGTAGGGAAACAATTTCCTAACCACGACAATTAATTTCGTTACAGTGATGCGAATTTCGGGTGAATGACAATCACTATAAACGTTATCAGCACTTGGAAACAAGTAAGTATGGGCACTTCTTCTTTCAATTGGGTCTGAACCCCAAAGTCGGTTCACTAGTCAGTCCTCTTCCTCTCCATCTAGCCCGGAAGGACATTCGGGAATTATCTCTTAACTCTTCCAAACCCATTGCCGCGGTGGAACTGGTAACTGTCACGCCTACTTTGATGCCTCCCTAACCCCTGGCAGCAATCCAGGTCACTATATTGGGATTTCCGAAGTCTTGTTCCATCTCGTCTTCCCAACGCATTCCCCTTTCTCGTTGTCCAATCCTACCGCACCCTCTGTTCCGCTCCCCACTCCTTCATTCTCAAACTTTCCCACGCATTCCTGTCCTTCCCCGACCACAACCCTTCCCAACCAACAGCGTCCAATCCGCTCCGTGCAGTATTAGCCCTCCCTTTGCCATCATCCTCCACATAGTCAAGTCCATAGCATTCCCATCCCTCTTCATCCAGTGGTTTAGATGTAATCATCTGCCTCTAACGGGGTCCCAGTTTCGAATCCTGGAGAGGACAGGTGTGCTCTTCCTGAGCTCTCGATTTGGATTAATCGAACGATAGAAAGGACTGCTAACCCGAATTGTAACCAGAATAAGATGGCACAGTTGTAACCGGTTAGAAATGATAAAGATAATACTAAATCAGCTAAAGATTAGGAATAACAATTTTCATAAGAGACGAGGGAAAAGGTTTTATGTCCCTCAAGTAGTTCATAACGGATCAACGTAATGCATGTTCAGGGTTTCATATCTTCAAAATGACTGCAAAAATAAAACCCTTACACAAGATGGCCACCCAAGAGGAGGAGTAGTTTGTGCGACCTTTATGCTAAAGAATTTTAACTTGTAAGTTAAGCAAAATGCGGTAATTTCCAGCCCGTAAGATTCCAATTTATATATTCCAACTATAAATATAACAAAATATAAAATTTTATAGATTCCAACTATAAATGTAACATAAAATGGACCAATTTATTATGGGTCGAGAGTAAGGAATACAGTCATTTGAGTGTAAAACTGGCGAAGTCAAGATTAAAGAAACTCCTTCAAAAGAAACAAAAGAGAGAAGATTATCTTACAGTTTCGCGTTCAAATCTGAAGTTGTTAGGCGACCTTCGATTTAGAGGGCTTGCAAAAGGTCGGAGAATTTAAGGATAAACAGATGTGAAAAATAGGGACGTGACTGGGACTCGAACCCTAGTCTCCCACTTTCCGGGCAGGTATTCTAGCCAGTTAACTACCATGCCGCGTCTCTTCCACCCTGGTTTTCGGGAAATTCAGCAAGCTAAAAGCGAGGCTATAGTGAAACATTTTCAAAAATGTGAAATTAGTATTGTCTGAGATGAAAGTGAAAATGAAATTTCGCTCGAAGACAGTGAGAGAAAACAACTTTGACGGCTATTTTCTGTGTACCTATGACGATTTTTTGTTCCTTCTTTAATTTTTTTTCGTTGAAATAAGGTTATTCGATTTCATATTACGTAATGGAGTGACAAAAAAGGTGAAGGAAAACGAATTTTAAAATGACTTGGAAACAGAAGGGAATCTCCTTCACCATTCTCTAGCACACGCCTACTCAAAACCCCCCCCCCCAGGCCACATGCAGTCTACAAGGCTTCATCAAGTAGCCGCAGAGGTTCTAACATATGCACTTATTTTAAAAAATGAGGTCAAGATTCTGACTTTGCTGTATGGGCGTAGAACTTAAGTAAAACGGATATCAAAAGACTGAAGACCCTCCAGATTTGGGTGTGTCATAGAATGGAAAAAGTAAGCCGAGTCGATAGAAAAACAAACCCGGAAATGCTAGAAATGATTGGAGAGGGTTAAAATGGAAGTAATTGAGGGTCGATAGAGGAAATGGGTGGGTAAACTATTGATAGGAGAGGGATTGCTAAAGAAAGCATTCGAAGGTAGAATGCAGTACAGTAATTTCTGTCAATACCCATGCGCCCCCCCCCCTCTTCTTGCAAGTTATTCAGGTCTGCTCTAGGATGATAGTGTGTCGTAGAATCGCCGATACTCTAACACCCGATTTTAAATTAATTATAGCAGCCAAAACTATTCGGGCGGACCCTGGCATTAATTTGTATAGCTTCACTTCCCGCACTTCACAAAAATTTCATCACAATCGCCAGACGAAAGTGGGTCACTCCTTAAGTATGTCCTTACAAGTCCTCGCGATTTCGGTGTTAAGAGCCTAATGAAAGTTGAAGCATTTAGTCTTACTTATTTCGATATGATTATTAATAATTGCCTTTACGTGAAGATAAAAATGTCCTAGCGAGAAAATTTCATGTTTCTATAAAGGTTATTTGCTACATTTTATACAACAAAGAGTACGTTTCCCCAAAAGAACATGTTTTCTCAAAAATAAGACATTAGTCGGCAATAAGAGAACGTGATCTTGCAGAATGTTCTTAATATAGCAAAATTATAAGCTCTAATTGAGATCGTCAGCCAGACGGACGGATTTTGTTTGTCTGTAAGACACACGGTGGACGAATTGTAGACTACCATTGGCAACGGATGTAGAATAAATTTAGGCTTTTCACTTGATTAAATATAGATTTTTGCAATTACATAAAGGTATATTTTTTACTCTAATGAGTATATGTTCGTACTTTAATAAATGTAAATTTTTGTTCAGGAAAAATAAGCCTCCCCGGAAAAGAGACCATAGACATATATAGGAGGAAAAAAATATATATATTGACCGATCTTACTTCCGGAGGAACATGGCATTAAATTATTTCTTGCAATATTTTCTCTATGCTACGTATAGTACGGCTTGTTAACTTTACTTTGAAATATTTTAATCATCAACGACACCAGCAATATAAGATTTCTTACACAAACTTAGGAAAATGGTGTGTAGGGAAACAATTTCCTAACCACGACAATTAATTTCGTTACAGTGATGCGAATTTCGGGTGAATGACAATCACTATAAACGTTATCAGCACTTGGAAACAAGTAAGTATGGGCACTTCTTCTTTCAATTGGGTCTGAACCCCAAAGTCGGTTCACTAGTCAGTCCTCTTCCTCTCCATCTAGCCCGGAAGGACATTCGGGAATTATCTCTTAACTCTTCCAAACCCATTGCCGCGGTGGAACTGGTAACTGTCACGCCTACTTTGATGCCTCCCTAACCCCTGGCAGCAATCCAGGTCACTATATTGGGATTTCCGAAGTCTTGTTCCATCTCGTCTTCCCAACGCATTCCCCTTTCTCGTTGTCCAATCCTACCGCACCCTCTGTTCCGCTCCCCACTCCTTCATTCTCAAACTTTCCCACGCATTCCTGTCCTTCCCCGACCACAACCCTTCCCATCCAACAGCGTCCAATCCGCTCCGTGCAGTATTAGCCCTCCCTTTGCCATCATCCTCCACATAGTCAAGTCCATAGCATTCCCATCCCTCTTCATCCAGTGGTTTAGATGTAATCATCTGCCTCTAACGGGGTCCCAGTTTCGAATCCTGGAGAGGACAGGTGTGCTCCTCCTGAGCTCTCGATTTGGATTAATCGAACGATAGAAAGGACTGCTAACCCGAATTGTAACCAGGATAAGATGGCACAGTTGTAACCGGTTAGAAACGATAAAGATAATACTAAATCAGCTAAAGATTAGGAATAACAATTTTCATAAGAGATGAGGGAAAAGGTTTTATGTCCCTCAAGTAGTTCATAACGGATCAACGTAATGCATGTTCAGGGTTTCATATCTTCAAAATGACTGCAAAAATAAAACCCTTACACAAGATGGCCACCCAAGAGGAGGAGTAGTTTGTGCGACCTTTATGCTAAAGAATTTCAACTTGTAAGTTAAGCAAAATGCGGTAATTTCCAGCCCGTAAGATTCCAATTTATATATTCCAACTATAAATATAANTTGTTAATATATGTACGTCTAATTGTTAAATAACGTTGTAGGATTGGTCGAAGTAGGTGCCCCATGACAATAGTTACGCCTTGAGTGATTGTGCTTGATCTAAGTTTCAGCAATTTCATTTTATAATAATGAAAATAACAAGAACAACAACAGCAAGAATTTCAACTTGTAAGTTAAGCAAAATGCGGTAATTTCCAGCCCGTAAGATTCCAATTTATATATTCCAACTATAAATATAACAAAATATAAAATTTTATAGATTCCAACTATAAATGTAACATAAAATGAACCAATTTATTATGGGTCGAGAGTAAGGAATACAGTCATTTGAGTGTAAAACTGGCGAAGTCAAGATTAAAGAAACTCCTTCAAAAGAAACAAAAGAGAGAAGATTATCTTACAGTTTCGCGTTCAAATCTGAAGTTGTTAGGCGACCTTCGATTTAGAGGGCTTGCAAAAGGTCGGAGAATTTAAGGATAAACAGATGTGAAAAATAGGGACGTGACTGGGACTCGAACCCTAGTCTCCCACTTTCCGGGCAGGTATTCTAGCCAGTTAACTACCATGCCGCGTCTCTTCCACCCTGGTTTTCGGGAAATTCAGCAAGCTAAAAGCGAGGCTACAGTGAAAAATTTTCAAAAACGTGAAATAAGTATTGTCTGAGATGAAAGTGAAAATGAAATTTCGAAGACAGTGAGAGAAAACAACTTTGACGGCTATTTTCTGTGTACCTATGACGATTTTTTGGGCTTCAACTATGAATAACTTATATAGTAGTAGTTGAATTAGGTATATTAACATCTGATTTCCTTTGTACGAATAAAAAAACAAGAATCTATTGATGACAGGTTTTCTTAAGTTTCTGACAGTAATATGTCGACCAGTTATCACCTGAGAAGTACTGTGCATTGCTCCTTAGTGTTTTCAAGTATTTCCCTTCCAATATCTTCTCTCAATATTTTTCTATAATTAAGTCAATTTCAAAGTAAATCTGAATCCACTTAAAGTCAACCGTGCATTTTCACCGTGAATTGAGTTAGCACCTCCAAATTTGTTTTTAACCTCTTAAATTTCTGCCATCAGAGTTGATGATTTTACCATTCAAATCATTCTAGATAAAAGTATTTATTTAGTCAATGCCTTCTTCTGTCTGCCTAACTGCATACAATAGCTACAAAGAAAATGGGAAAAGCTAATCTCATCAACATGATACAAATATTGAAATAAATATAGGATAATGTTTTTACATATGCGAAATAACTGTTAAACACTGATTCTTAATTTCAGTTCTTGTTAATTTTCAGGAACAGGAGAGGGATTGCTAAAGAAAGCATTCGAAGGTAGAGTGCACACAGTAATTTCTGTCAATACCCATGCGCCCCCCCCTCTTCTTGCAAGTTATTCAGGTCTGCTCTAGGATGATAGTGTGTCGTAGAATCGCCGATACTCTAACACCCGATTTTAAATTAATTANTGATACAAATATTGAAATAAATATAGGATAATGTTTTACATATGCGAAATAACTGTTAAATACTGATTCTTAATTTCAGTTCTTTTTAATTTTCAGGAACTTTGTCTACTAATAAATAAATTATTATACTAATTATGCCTGAAAGTTGTTTAAGTGAAATTCAACAACAATTTTCAAATTATTAACTTTTGTGAACCTAAACTGAGATGACAGGACAGGTTCGCTTCGAAATTCGTATACCAGTCAAATTTGTCAACTTCAGTCTCAAAAATCAATACTTCTAAAAAGCTGCGTCATTTCCAAGTGAGATCTGCAAACCCGCAGTTATTTTGCATCTCCATTCAGGGTATTCCCTGGGCGCATTGCCGTCAGAGGCGAAATTCAATAAGGAGCCGTTTAATATTGTTATCTGAGCCATTTCATCCGAACACTGTCGAAATTATTCGAGAAAAATAGGGAGTGGCAAGAATTTCCGAAAATAACAATGTCTTCATCTAACAATGGGTAATGAGAATATATTTGTTCGCCTTGACGCTCCTCTGTTGGGCAGCCTGAGGCAATTGCCTCGCCGCTTAATTGCTTGTCTTGGCCCTCTCCTTTACTTCATACCCTGAAAGCCGCCTATCGGAATGTGGCAGACGATATAACCACAAAGTGATCAACGTATTCATTTTTCGTATTCGTTCGCTAAATACAACGGCATCTAAAACTATATATCCTAACGTCTGTATCTCTTTGGACACGCGGTAAGGATAGACGAAAGCACTAACCGTGAGGAAAGAAGTATCGAGATGAAACAATGAAAGGGAGAATCACGGATTGAGTAGGAGACTTAAATGGTAAAGGACGGAGGTGGGAATCATGCTATTCTTTTTTTGAAACCTTTGCTGTGTTACCTCGACTTAGGAACCTAATTCGTTTCTGTTCGAAGTTCGTAACTCAAAAAGTTTGCATTTCGAAACGCAGTTTTCCCTTTTAAATATTTTCGGTATTTTCCGGTTCGTATCTCGAAATTAAGTTTGTACTTATAGGTCGAATGGAGTATGAAAAAATTTCGTACGTCGGAGAGTTCGTACAGGTCGAAAGTCGAGGTACCACCGTACTTTCATTATTTTATTTTCTAGTCTCATTAATGACGTAAAGTAACTATAAAATGTGCAGAAATATCACGTTCAGTTTATTCAGTGAATATATTCTCAGTCATACGTTAAATTCCGATTCAGGTGCCAAACGGTTTCATATTCGGCACAAAGTTACAAGAAGAAAAGATCCTTCACCCCTAGCGTGGGAGATTTTAAAAAGTGCTAACATGAGAGTAAAACCGAGAGAGCTTGTTGATTGTGGTGAATGAGATTCTGAAGAGAAGTGTGAAGTTTAAAGAAGGAAAAGGATTGTATGAAAACGTATGGATACAAAACTATACGAACCGTACTTGGCATAGGGGCAGTTGGCAAACTCAAGCGATTAAACAGATCTAAAGACTTTGTGCCATAAACACGCATTAAATTGTTATAAAACGTTATAGTGCGTTTTTTCTTTTTCAAAATCGTCAAATTATTATCAGAATTGTCGGAAAGAAAAGGTGCAGAGAATAGGACTTGGCAAGGGCGAGAGAAACCATGGGACCGTAGTAGGGATATATATGAAGCGAAAGATATATAAGCGTTTGTGATGGAATTATGGTAATAAAAGGAATCCAAAACCTGTTTATCTAGTGAAGGAGCAACGGGGTCGATGTTTATTTATTTGTTAATATATGTACGTCTAATTGTTAAATAACGTTGTAGGATTGGTCGAAGTAGGTGCCCCATGACAATAGTTACGCCTTGAGTGATTGTGCTTGATCTAAGTTTCAGCAATTTCATTTTATAATAATGAAAATAACAAGAACAACAACAGCAAAAAAGCAACAATAGCAACAATAACAACAACAACAACAACAACAATACTAATAATGATGATTATGATGATAATAATAACAATAATTACATAATATCATTTAGACTTCTAATCTCCTTTCTTCCAACAATCACGGTGTGCGTCTACAAGCATCCTTATAATGATCGCTTTTTTATCCTGGCAACCAGGAGCATAGTTAAAACGCGCCGTAGTTCTGTATTATTATCGAAGAATACACCAGAGATAAAAATTTTAACTTCTGAAAGGTAAGTAACAAGAAGTGAAAGTATCGCATAATGAAGTTTTTCCCGCATAGAAAATTACCGAGTTTTTCGCAGCTAATCCCCAAGTTGGCGAAATGCCTCAGAAACGAAAAGAGAAGTCGCTAAATAAAGTGAAAAGTTGCCGTATCTATCGGAAAAAATGTTGAACTCGAGGCCATGAGCAAGTACGCTCTCAAAAGAAGGTAACATTAGGTGTATGCGGCAAATTTTAGGAACTCCGAATTTTTGCTCCCAAGAAGCAGTAAGAAACGAGCGGAATCGGAAAATTAAATGTAACGAGGTGAAATTTAGCGTTTTGGAGGAGGAAATAGTTCATTTCGGTGAAAGTTAACTCCCACGTTTCCGCGAAAAGTAGTTAAGGGCAAAATATATTTCTCGGCAAGGAAATTCTCGGCCCTTTCTTTCAACGGCATCGTTTCAAGGGTTCGCGAGGAAGAAATAGTAACTGATTACACTCCAACGACTAGAAAGGAACAAGACGGCGAAGTAGAATCTTTTTCATTTGCGAGAGGTAATTAAGCTAGATTCCATGTTCAATATCTTCAGATATATGGCCAAACTTAGGCTGCTGAATTATTGAATTTTACTCTTTAAAACTCATATTTCAAAATAATTGGCATCAATAATAATTACCTGAAATTGAATAGTGAAATTCCGACCGCAGTAATTGTTTCGAAACTCTATGTTGATTGCAAACTCGCATTATTGATATTTTCTTCTCTATTTTACTCATGCATTATCAAAATACGCGTTGATTACATTTGCAATTATCGAAAGTACTTTAATCTGATATTACAGCTCAAAGTATAAATATGGATTTCTAATTTCCACTAATTATTTTGGTTATACCGTAACATAGTTTGTAAACTACTGATGCTTAAAAAAAAACAAATTTTAACTTTATAAGTCGTCCTTGAAATTAAATAACTTATATTAGTACATTACCATTAGCAACATTAAATTGTAAACAGAAAGGAATTTTACAGAATTTTTATGCCTCCATTTATGACTCTTTACTAGCTGAATTGCCCGTTTAGCCTCAACGAAAAAAAATAGAAGTAGGATTAAATAAAGAAATCCTATTTTTACAAAAGGGAGATAAACATCTTTCATTTTAAACTAGTTCAATTGGACAGGTTATCGAAAACGAAATTTTCCTTTATGAAATCAAAATTGTCACAATTTTGAATAGAAAACAATATTCGATGACCAAACTAAGAATCTTTATTCAATTTCCTATCTCTTAGTGCTTTTCTCGATTTCATGGGACTTTTCTTCCTTATTTAATTTTGCAAAAGAAAGAAACCCTGCAAGCGATAAAAGTGAACTGAAGTTCATGTGATCGGATTCAACAATTGGCTTGGTCGTCATGGGGACGGATTGTTTAAAACCTCGAACTTTCACAAAATTTTCGCGAATTCTCGCTATTTTGAATCGAAAGTAGTGTTTCACGGCCAAAGTAACGATTTTCAATCAATTTCCCTTCTTTTGGTGCTTGTCTTGATTTCGTACGGCTATTCGTTCTAATTTAATTTTGCAAAAGAAATAAAGTCTGTAACAGATAAAATTGAACTCGAAATGTATTTCTTATGGAAATCTATCTGAACGATCTTGATTCAAACCCAGCAAAAGTATCAAACAAAAAGGTGACAGTACTTCCTTACGGATCTCTAAGAAAAGGTATGAATAATTTGCCGCAAATCAGAGAAACGGTGTGGACTTCAATCTCAGACAAACTTACGAAGACACAAAACCACGGAATTACTGCTTTATATAAACGTATTTCAACCCTCAGATATGCATGTATATTTCGTAGGAACCTTGTCTTCGAGAGTAAAATATCGTTACTCAAATTTCGTAATACTAAAATAATTTCTGCGTGCGAGACGTAGATTTTGAGACTTCCCAAGTTTATGCAACTTCCGCTCAGTACCAATACCAAAAAGCACAAGAACGGCACCGCTGAATATAGTTTCGACCGTAGTTAAAACGTCGGTATTTCCTCAGCTTCAGTAACGTTGCGAATGAATAGGAAATTGTGTTCTTCGGAGGCGCAATCTGAAATTGTACCTCCCGCCGAGCGCAGTTATCGTAAATCATCGGATATAAAGAATGCGGGAATCCGCGCTTTAGGAGATGGCGCGGTAGAGAAAAATGAAGGCGCTATAGCGTCGCGCCATCAAAACAGTAATGAGATTGTTATCGAAATGGTTCCGCTCTCCATGGAAACGATCGAAGGAAAAATCGGAGTTTGTCGATTTGGTGCATAAGCGAGTAGAAAATGTCGGAGTAGAGAAGGTGAGGATTGGGTTGATATAAAGGAGATGGATCACCGTGTTGATGCGTTATTCATGCCCCTCGTTTCCCGCCTTTTCTCTATGGCAACCCCGAGGAAGCGCGCGGTCCGCTGCACCATATCGATAATGGGCCCGTGTTTTGAAAGACGGCCTTCTTAGGGGCCCGAAAATATAAATAATAACCGATTCGAAACAAATGTATCGCTCTGCCCCTAATCGTCATGCTCCATCAATAAATCGTCCGAGAAATTGCGGAAAAATATTTTATGAAGGGTAAAGGAGAATTTAGCAGTGCAGGCGATAAATGTTTTATTTAAGGATCTTTTCGTGAGCGAAAGTGCTTCGCAGGGAGAAGTGAAAAATGAGAAGTGGGAGAAAGGAATCCTCAATATTTTTCCTGATATCCCTCGCAACTACTTGCCCCTAAATTGGAGAATACACGATTATAGTTAGATGGAATTATTGAACGGTACGTCTGAAGGTTGGGTTTTAAGACGATCATCCAATATAACCGTGTTTTAAGATTCAGAAGTCGTCTTAACACTTCGTGTGTGAGGATGCAATTTTGAGGATACATATTCTGGATTTATATACATAGAATATTATTTAAACATATCAGTGGATAAAACCAAAGTTATGGCATTCTGGGGAATTTAACCAGTAAGAACTAAAATAATATTATGCAATAAAAATTTAGAGCTAACAAAACATTTCAAATATTTAGGTTGCGGCTTAACATATGACCACAGTCGAGATATAGAATAAAAAGTAAATAAATTCAACAAATAAATAAAAAGTAAATAAATTCAATGGGACGATTATAAGAACACTGAAAAATAAAATAAACAAAAAGACGCTTTACAATTTTAAAAAACCATAGCTACACCGGCACTTATTTACCGAAGCGAAGCATGGTCAATAACAAAGAAAGAAGAGAGTAGAACACAAACCGAAGAAATGAGATTCTTATGGAAAGTGAAATGCTGTAGATTAACAGATCATCTAAGAATCGAAGACATAAGAACTAACCTAAAAATATTCAATCTGAATGAGAAAATAAAAGAAAGTTGAGGAAAATGGAAAGAGCATATGGACAGGATGGACAAGGAAAGTTTGATATTACAGGTCCTAAACTATAAATATACAGGAAAACGAAGTGTTAGAAGGCCTAGGAAAAGATGGGTACTGTAACAGGCAGTTAAATGCCTAATACTTGTGTGAAGAAGAAGATATTCTGGGTATAGACAAAGGAACGTATTCATTTCTTAATATACAATTAGTATTACTAATACTATAATTACAGTAAGACCTCGCCTTAGGCTGCTCCGTTTTACGCTGTTTCAGTATTGCTCGGTTTTATTGGGATTCCCCGGAATCGAACGCGGTATTGGGATTCCCAGAAATGGTGCATAACTTTGTTAATTCAAATTAATTAGCATTTCTGAAGATGTGGAAGAAAAGGAACTTTCAACGGATTAAAATAAAAAATAGCCGCTATAACGGAAAGTATGGATCTGTTTATAGAAAATGATTTAAATTTTGATAGAAGTTCAAAGGCAAGACGAAGTGTAATCGATGCGATATCTTGCTATAAACAGCTGCTTGCTGAACGAAACAGGAAAATGCAAACGTCGCGACGTTAGATGACTTCTTTACAAAAACAAAAGATGTTAAATGAGGAAGAGCCTTCCTCACACAAATCGATATCAGAAATAAATAAGTATATAGTTAATCTAATAAAGAATTATTGGGCAATAAAAATGTTACAAAATAAAACAATAAAACAAATTTTCTTATTCAATGTTCTGTTTCGTTTAGCGCTCGAACTTATTAGAACGCATCCCCCGCGTTAAGCGGGGTCTTACTGTATATTGCAGTTTTATTATAAAATTTGTGCTTGAAATTCAGGAAATCACTTACAGAGCAATTACTTCGTGTTTATAAGAACAGAACAAACCTAGTTGGGATCCTAGATAGCCAAGTGAGCCGTGCGTTCACCTTTGGTGGAAGCGGTCCCGGGTTCGTCTCCCGACGGGAGCCCACATTTGAGAGATTATCTTAGTTTTATCAGTACTACTTCTACTACTACAAACATAGCTTTTTATGTAAAACTAAAAAAAAAAGATTTCCCTGTTCACCTTATTCTCGAGGAGGATATTCTTCCATGTTTCTTCCCCTTCCAAAGGGGGAGGTTTCGTGTTTCTTTTGTTCTCCTTTAAATACTCCAATGTGGAGAAGATCTTATGATTGATATTTGATATCATATACAATAAAAATATATCTCATATTATGTATAAATATAAAAATATATCTCATATTATGGATAAATATAAAAATATATCTCATATTATGTATAAANATAAATATTTATATATATAATATCGGTATTTCAACTTTATATCTATTTTAATATCAATTAGTTATTTGGTATCCGTGCATTCGAGTTTCGAGTGTATAATTTTCCGTCGAAGTACGGGCTTACCTAGGTATATACACACTTCCTTCGTGATTTAATCGGGAAACTAAGAATAGAATGAAAGTTACTAATCTGCACACGCTTTATCACTCTTATTCATGCTTTAAAATAACTCAGAAAATGAAATTTCTCAGCGTTGAAAGTACTCTTATTAAGACAGTTTCGAAATCTCGGAGCACACGATTCATCTCTTGAGCTGCGGTTTATTGGATTGGTTAGAATTTGTAATGGAAATTGCTTGCATATTGAAACCATGTGATCCAAGAATCCACGGAGACCGAAATCTAATCGATGGAATCGATCCCATGATAGCAAGGATGGATATCTTAAACGACGGAAGAATAAACGGGCGACGATATTGTTGTAAAGCGGATCGAAGGATATATGGCCAAAACTGACAACTACCAAGTATTAAAGACGTATCTTCCGATACGCCCTTAATCTCTGCTTATCTGTCACCATTCGGTTCGAATTCAAATCTTCTTTTGTACTGACACTCAACTTTGTTTGACATTATGGCATAACAAAAATGTAGCAAATTTGTATCGAAGGGAAACAAAAAAGGCTAAACATTGTCTGAAATTTGAGCACTGGGATGCCTATAGTCAACTGTATCTTACTGTCTGTACTTATCTGTCAACTTATCAACTTCTTAGTATCAGCGGATATAGATGCATGGTCGTCTCTGAAGGAACAATTGGCACGGCCTTAATGATGCTTTCTTTTAACTCTCTTATAACCAATCTCTGCCACGGTTGTTGGTGCTTGAAGCTACTTTATTGGTTAAATTACAGTAACAAACTATTGTTGAAAATCTGCCGCTTCTCAATAATACTCAATCATTGTTAATTAGCCTCTAGCCTTTGTTGTAACAATAATAACCTCCGCTATCCTGTTGTTTGAGACTCTTCATGCTACAAGTAATGCATTGACGCGATGTATGTACTTTAAACTTCCACATCATCCTCAACTATACTCCGGTTCTCATCAAACTTGGTGGAGTTCTTCTAAAGACTACGTCTTTGAAAAATGTGGAAAATCAATAGCAAAAATCTAACCCACTCAACTAAATTTGAGTTGATATCACGCGTTAACAGAACTGAAACGACAAGTAAATGGATTTAGACGTTCGATTGGCAATCTTTTGCATTGTGCGAGCGCTCAAAAATACACTTCGAATGGAAAAAGAGCTCAAAATAACATGCTTGAGAGAGCATATGGGCGTAAACACATTTAGAATCTGAGAAAGGAAAGAAAAGACGCAAGGAAATAGGAGAGGAGAAGGTAAACAAAGGCGCTGAAATTTCCCATCTTTTTCTATCAGAAGATCTCTTCCTTTATATTGCTTAAGAGTCAGAGAGCGAAAAGGGCTTTCAGACATGGAAATGTATTTAGGGGATGGGGACCTTTCGAGGCAGAGTTAATTTTTCAAGAATTTCTCCCTTCTGGTATGACGCATAACCCTAGCAACCACCGATGAAAAACATTTAAAGATATTTTAGAGAGGAATGATTACAAAAATGTATCCCGGTCTTAGAAAACCGTCAATGGAGAATTTTAAGGGATGAAGAAAGTGTCTAGGTAAGCCCGTACATCGACGAAAAATTCGAAAACTCGGGTACCAAATAGCCGATTAATATTAAAGTATATATAAAATCGAAACACCCATATTATATATAAATATGTATATAATATGATGTAATATAATTAAACAATATAAAATATCAACCATGAGGTCGTTTTCACATTTGCGTATTTAAAGGAGAACAAAAGGATGAAATTAATCAGTTAATAAACGACGAGGATGTACTGTGGTTTAGGTTAGGTACGGTGTAATTTTTTGAACAGCATTATTAATGAAACGTTAAAGTTCTGCTATGTAACTTATTCTACTGCCACTGCGCAGCTTAGACTTGAATAAAATCCTAATTAAGACAGTTTACAGATGATTGCTCGATAACAATTCCTCATCAAAAATGTTCGTCAACAGTCGCTTGACAACAATTACTCACCAGGAATTGCACATGAAAATTGCTCGAAAAAATAGGTAGTGATCGTTTATGCACACTTTATGAAGGTATGGGAAGATAGAAAGTCAATTTTAAGACACCCTGTATTTACTTAATTGAACATGGAGTCTGCTTCAACAATGGCATTGGTTGTCAAGTGAGGGCGTTAGTTATAGATTATTACGAAGTTTTGGTATATTTTATCAATTTGGGTAAAATAAAACCTTATAAGTAGTTAGAATCTTCAATCAAGATCCTGTCCAGTATTTCCTATCTTGAGTTTTCGCGATGATGATTTATTATTTATTTTTGCAAGATAAATTAACCCTGAAATAGACAAAACCGAAGAATAAGATGATATCCATTAGAAGTCCTTTTGAGTTACCTGGTAACAAACCCGGGGCGATCTCCAAGTCTAAACGTGGCCTAATCTCAAGCGAGTGATGACTTCAAATATGCAAACTCTTTAATTGCGCGATCTTCTGTTCTCGAGTTATCGGTGAACGTACTAACATCATGTATAAAGACATCGACTCACAGAATGTTTATCATAAAAAATGGTTAACGCTACCGCTTCGATCGATAGTTACTATGCTTTAGGAAATTGACGCATATTAAATGAATATTTCTAGGTCTAATTATATAGATCTACTCAGTCATGTCAAATGCAAGTCGTCACCCGAACTATCTTCAAAGAGCGAAATTGCTCCGGATGATATGAATGTATTTTGGTTTACTACTAGTGTTAGGGTAACAAGCGGAAACCAATCTAAAACGGTAGATCAGGATTATTGCTATAAAATCATTGCTGCAATTCTTTTTTAATTTAGTTACGAGTAATAGAGAATGGCGGTATATACTGGTGCTATAAGAGGCATTGTTAAGCAGCAATGTTCGGTATAAGTATGCTCGTTAAGCACACTAAACAGTGTTTTAAGTCATCAGAAAAAGGAAGTTTAGGGTTTCCGGATAGCCACGTGGGCAACGCGTTCAACTTCCGTGAAAGTGGTCCTGGGTTCGATTCCCGGTGGGGGCCTACGTGCGAAATGACCTTAGCTGTCGAAGCACTTTTAACAGTACTACTACTAAACAAAAGAAGTTTATCGGTAAGTGCGGAATCGGCTAATTTCCCTTATTTAAAGTTCTTGGAGAAGGAAAGTAGGTTTACTGGAGAATAATCAGGTTGAATTTCTCTGTAATTCCAAACGTAATACAGGTTTTAGTAAAACTATGTACATATGTACTCTGCAAAGAGCTTTTCGACGTGAGGCAGGGGATATGTGAAATGCTTCATTACATCCATTGGAATGACCCTGAATCATTCCCTCATTCACAGCTAAATTGTATGTCAAATTCAATTTAAACCATATTTTCGTTGGGTTCGTTCTGCAAATACTCGTTTTCTTTAAAGGCCATTTTTTCATACGACGCGAGCTCTTAGCATTTGCAGATTTTGATGCAGAAAGTTATTAAAATAGATCCGGTCGACCCGAGGGAAAATTCATTAAGGGCACGCAAAACGCTCGATGAATTTCTAAACGAAATAGCGGAATAACGGCAAATCCGGGAGAAATGCATAAGCACGAAAATCGATTCTGCGGAGGCGGGCACTTTGTTTATTTTATCGTTCTCTCGAATTGCCGTTGAGGCGAACCGTATTCTTTTTCAAACGTTCCGAATAATCGAAGGAAAAAAAAGCGAGCGCCAGTCGAAAAACACGGCGGCGATCGAAGCTTTGTTTAAGATGGAAATGGAAGGCGAAATCGGGAGCGCGGATATAGGAATAAGTGAGCTCAGTGAAAGGGCCGAACAAACCGCATTAGTAGGGTAATGCGAATCTAGTCGGTTTCATACACAAAGGAAAGTGCAACCGGGGAACGAGAAGGAAAAGGAGGAAAGAACGAAAGAGACAGAACCATCGCTTGACTTTCACAAAGGTCCAGTCACCCGAGAATCAAAAGGAAAATATTCTCTTTGAATAACCCTCATCCGTTTCCATTATCCACCTAACGGCGCCCCCCACCGACCCACGCCTTTTACATATGAAAATAAATAGTTCCTCTTTGATGCTTGACGAAAGTCATTTATCCGGATTTATTCAATGCCGGGGTCTTTTCGACTCCCTCTTTGACTCGGTGAAAGGGGCTTGCATGTTATATGGATTGGGTGATTTTCTATGCAAGTAGCCCTCTTTCTTCGCTCGCCGCATTCGACCATTACGTCACGACCATTGTATGCGTGCTGCACACGTAGGCCCTCTTTGAGAGGGGCACGGAACTAGGGTGACTTCAAAGAGAGACTTTAGCCAACCGGTGATAAAAATGGGATCACCTTTGGCCATACGCCCTGCGTGCAAAAGGGACGGGCGCGAAATCTCGACGGCGATGGAGTGATGCGCGCATTGATATTCCTTTTTTCGCCTTCCTTCCGCAGGAAATAGCTCCACGAAAGGGTCCTGCCTTTTGATTCATTTGACCGCTTTCGGGGAGGTAGATATGAGGCTCATGCGATAGAGGTCGCGCAGAACTCACTTTTAGGGTCACGGGTCTATATTTACATCCCATCCTGCGATTTACCATTTGGGTTAATGGAGAGCGGTGTTAGCCACCAAGTTCCTGGAGAGAGCACTAAATTGTGTTTTCCTAATAGGGATGAGTGATGCCCCTCAGTCTTTCCTTCTAGATACTTTAAAAAAAGTGCATATGATTATGAAAAGGTAACATTTTTTCTCTAGGCTTTCATTGGCTCGGATTTACATTTATAGTGTGGTTTTCTTCTCTTAATTTACGAATATTCGCCTCAAAATATAGAACGATATTTGCGAAAATAACTATCTGTTAATGCGTAACATGTGAAGGCTTTTGCTACAAAAATTTTACTACAAAGCATTCAAATTACACGCTACATTCAATAGAAACTGTCTTATTTTGCCTATTGTCTTATAAATTTTGTAGATGCGTGTTTTGTAGCACCCACTTAATTACCATAATATTTGTTGTGACAGTTTTCAACATCGTTATATCGCTGGTAAACATCATAATTATCTACTTTGATTAATTGATTAGAAACTTTTTGATACACCCTATCGCATTTTGAAATTAATATTCATGTTTATAACTGGTCAAATATATGGCTAATAAACTCGAAACAGGTAAACAAAACCGTGAAAGAGTTTTGCTTTGAAAATAATTGTTTCGAATTATTTTATAACAAAATTCTGTTGAAGCGAATGCTGTTTTAGAAAATGTTTTTATATCGGAATTTTTGTAAAGAAAAGATTTAAATGAGCACGTTGTAGCGAAGAGCAACGATAGGAAAAATATGCTGGTTGCGAATGTTCTCCAAAGATTCTCCTCTATTTTCTATCGACATTGACTCGATCCAAGGGAATACAAGCCCAACCTACCCAACGCTAAGGTCTTCTGACAAATAGGGTTTGCGTCAGCCGGACAATATTTCCTCATCACACAGGAATGCTCAAATCGATCTTACAAAATTAACGTGCTGCCCCTGCTTGCTTGTTGACCTCTCTAACAGAAGGAGATCATTTGACCCTGACCTCGCCGAACGTGCACCACTTTACTCTGGTCCAATTCAACATGTTTGGTACGAAGCAAAAGTTTTGAGTTGTTTTATGCATATGCCTCGCAATTGGAAACGCAATGAGAACTTCGAACGGCATGTTTTACTCTTGCATAAGAGCAATAATAATCATTCTCCCCATTATTCTGGAAGGATCTTGACGTAGACATTGAAACTCGAATTTTTTAAGACCGGCTTATATAAATAATGTAAGTCCTTAGCAGTAATTGGAAATGGATATCGAATACAGAACTTGAGAAAATAATAAAATGATAGATAAGTATCATCATAACCTAACCCTCTTCTAAAGTTTGCCTAATCTAATATCTTCATTTATATTCGAGCAAGTAAAAAATTGCTCAAAAATGAAGTTCACGTCAATAGGACTGCTTGCACAGACAGTCTATTTAAAGAATGACTATATAAAGAGAAAACGGAGCTTTCCATTTTGCAAAATACTATGGCTATCATGCTTTAGAGTTACCCAGACACTCCAGAACTTAGGATGCGAATCTTGAAAAGGGAAAGATTTAAGCCTTAGGCTGAATTCGGTCAATAAATTCAGAGATAGTACGTTATCGGAAGGCGAACCAGATAAAATATGTCCTCCCTGTTACATAGGTCAGTCTGATACTACAAGAAAAATCAGGGAAGTAGATACTAGGGCTAGTAACTTCAATCCATCTTTGCCGCGAACGACATAAAGTAAACGATTAGGGAAGCGGACTAAACGGTGCATGCTCCCCCTACAAGATGCAGAATGGTGGCAGTGTGTAGATGTAGACGTATATTAACAACGGATATATATTTTACCGACAGTGACGACCAAATGGCTTGCAAAATGTGAAGAGGTAGCAATAATCTACACAAGCTGGATTGAGTTTGCGAGGAAGTTAAATTTTAATAGTTATCGTTACAGAATATGTCCTGGATAATTTTCCTCTTTCACTTCCTCTGTTTTGGGATAATTACCATTTATCAACATAATATGGCGTATGGAAGTGTTTGTATGTTCTCCTAAAACGGGAAAAATGTAGATTGCACGGCTTCAATATTTTGCGAATTCTGAAATATCTGATCATCTACAGATAATTAGCTGAATTCCAACTTTCAAGTCTACTATACATACGTCATGTACGCTTCAAGCCCCCATTCAACATGTGGCAGGGGGTGCATGCACCGTGACTTTACTTCCTTAATCGCATATCGTTCGCGGAAAAATGGACTCTTGAAGTGACTAGCCCTAGCATCTATTTCCCCGATTATTCTCACAGTATCAGAACGGTCTATGCAACTTGAAGTACACAATATTGGCTACATCATTTAAGAACGCACTTTAACTGAATTTATTAAGTGACTAAAGTCTTTCCTTAAATAGTTTATCTTCCAAAGATTCCCATCCTGCTTCCCAAAGCATCTGAAAACGCTCACTGATTTGTCATGAAAATTGACAAAACGTATTTCCTTTCTTTGTACTTTCTCTAATTGATAGATACAACACTTATCGGCAGGGTCCCTCTCACTGCATGCATACCTTCATTACGCAAAGTAACATCGCGGACTTTTTCTTCGCTCCTACGACCTATTCTCTTGTCAGAGCCGAGTGTGCTCTATGTACGTGTGCCTAATGTAATTCGTGACTATTTCTCCAAGATATTTCACCGCTTCTATCGTTAAAAGTTTTTACTCAGAGGCTGTGCGAATGACTATTAACTATAGAGTTTGTCGTCTCAGGCTTGACATGTAGAAGGTCCTTCGCTAGAAACAGATTATATCATAACAATTTTTACCGGCCGCTGAATTTATTACTTTGAGATACGAAAACAGGCATCGCCTATTAGTATGTAGTGATAGCATCTGGGTGGTAAACATTTGCTTTTACTGTGGTCCTTCCGGAGCTCAATTCAATGCATTAAAATCATAGCAAAATATTTCTTAATGGAAACAAATATTGTACTTCGGATGCGTGCAGACTTTGGATAAATTTAAATGTGATGGAATCCCTTCTCAACGGATCGGTGGAGCTATTTTACTTGGAAAGGTTGAGCAAACGATGCAATAGAAATTCTACACCTATTAGGGCATACGACTGAGACGACTTATAGAATGTACTTTATAATAGTTTTAGAGTTTAACGTACTATCTAAGCTTTTAAGTGAACCGAGGAGTAAATTTTAGTACATATGATCATCATACAAAGATTCTACTTCCGTCGTATAAAATTTGGGAGTGATGTATATATAAATTGATTAAATAATCCATATTGTTTCATCTTCGTTAAGATGTTAGCGGTAAAGAATAACTCTTACGCACCGTAATTAGTAATTGCTGTGATGAGTTATACGATGAAAATAGACTTAAAGAGAAATATTAACTACTATGTCTGGAAGCGGCGAGATTGTTCCGCAATTCGGCGATCATAATGGGTTAAAGCGGATCTGAAGAACACATTTTGTGAATTCAAGAGTTTGCAGTTGTAAAGGTTTGGGGGAAATGCTTTGTATTACACAGATTCCGCATGCTGTCGTAACAGTTTCTCTCTTTCTCAGAGGATGTAAAGGAAAATAACGGACGAAAAGTTAATCCTCGGTTAGATGTTCCCCTAAACCATATACAGCCCATTTCCTAGTGTAGCAACTTGTAAGTAGTGGAATACCGCATATGCCCAAGTGTGAGACGCATTTTCCCCCAAAATTTAGGTTAAATAGCAAAGAGTGTTTTGGGAGAGCACATAGATTCACCATGGTATTTATTATGATGGAACCCGAGTGAAGTCCTAAAAACCTTGCCTCCTCTTTTTTACGCGGGTAAATAAAGTAATAGTGGTAGTATATATTCAGTTCACTGAAAACAAACCCCACGATATTTACGTTTTGAATAATATTTCCGCCTTTTTGGAATTGCTCCATAATAGTTGCGGGTTTTTGGCGTCACGAAAACTTGTTTTCATTTAATTTACGTTAAACATTGCATATTGTAACCATTCCCGCAAATCCATGCGATGAAGTTCCTGTAGGCTTTAATTTGGTCTGATCTCCCTACGACGTCGCGTGTTTCCCAAATGCAGAAGACAAAGGCATCATATTAAGGATTGGCGAGTGCTCTATGCTGCTGAGATGAATAGGAAGTATGTTGATATTTGTGGAGTGTTTAATGTCAATGGGAACTCTTTCACAGGCATAAGGGGGAATCAAATCACTACGATAACTTTCCTGGAGGCAATATAGCGTTGAAATTGTCCAGAAATAGCATTGACTGCGCATTTTAGGTGCTGCAATAAAGGGAAATGCGAAGCAATGGTGATCAGGATGGCATCAAAATACATCACTGTTTTCATTTGTCATTGGCTTCGTCGAATACTCACTTTCCTAAGCACCTGGAACTCGATATTGTGACATCTCTATCCTATGAATATTGAGAGATATTCTAGATAGCAATACTAGATACTAGGAATCGAAACGGGCTGGCTAAAAGGGGTACATAGGTATAGCCCAAAGAATTTCAAATTTATTGTGATTTTCTTCTTTTAGTTACCTTTCCGGTAGAATTACAATATCAAGTGGTACTCAAATTTTAATTTGATGCACTCCAAGGAAATATTTTTTTTTGTGTTTGGTGTTAGAGCCAAATGAAAAGAGAGGTGCTTATTCTTACTAATTCCGATGTACTGATTGTGATTATTATCTCAATTTATCACTCCTGAAATACATTGTTGGCCTCTTGACAGCTTTTTTTCGATTCTAGTCCACTGTGCAACAATATTTTTTCTGTTCCGATTAATATAATAATATACTCTTTAGAGTGTAATATAATAGAGACATCATCAAGTATTTAGGGGAAAAATGGCAATGAGAAGCTCAGAATAGAGAGAACTGGAATGCGCTTGGGGAGGCCTACATCCGACGTCGGATTGAAAATGGCTGATGATGATACTAACATTTATGATAAAACTACGTTTAGTTAGTTGATAGTCGTAGTTACTCATAGTTAGTAAACCTTCCTATTACTATACTTAATTAAAATGTGCATTGTGGGGAGTCAAAAACTGGAACTGAATATTTATTCCCTTCCAATTGTTGTCAGTTGTCGGTTCGGGTTCAGGAATTGCAATTTTTTCGATTCCAGTTCGGTTTTCACTTCGGCAGAAGCAACGTTTCTTTCAGCTTTCGGTTATTTTCCGGTTCTATGCCCTGCTCTCCATAACGAGAGAGTAATAAAAACTACTTTTAAACCCTCTGTGGTAAGGCATAAAAGTTATTACATTCCTATTTCATTAAATTCGATTAGTTTTGGAAATTGTAAGCCCTAAATAGAGAAAAATAGCCAAAAATGTTTTCTTGAATAAAATACAAGAGAGGGATTGTATGAGTTAGAAAAATTAATTCTGTGAACGAAGCAATTCTTCTACGGTCTGCAGGACAGAAAATTGCCTATTAACCGAAGACCGTCGACGCTCTATGGTGGATGAAGATTATAAATTTATAAGTTGTTAGGCTCGTGGTTCTCCTGTTTAGGAAGATAGATAGACATCGAGAAAACCCACTTACTAGGTTACGTTAATTTAAGATTAATTACATTAGGAATGGACTTGAAAAAAGTCTGACGGGACCGGGAATACGAACCCGGGTCTCCCAATTGCCGGTCGGGTGCTCTGTCCGTTGAGCTATCCCGGCAGAACATTTCTCCAAGCCATTCGGGATACTTTGTGGGCAAGGACGTTGCGAGTTCGTCCGCATGGCGGCATCGTTCGCAGTCACGGCTTCATTGAAGCACCGGCCACACAAAGTGATGGAAAGGAAAACCCCCTTCAAGACCCGGGTTCGATTCCCGGTCTCGTCAGACTTTTTTCAAGTCCATTCTTCCTTGGGATTTTTCCTGGGTGCGCACCATCTTGCGCAAAGTCACCCTTACCCGTTTTCCTAAATTACATTAAATTAAAGGGTGTAGAAAACGGAGCAAGCCAAAGAAAAGTTAGTAACAAGGAGATAATACACAGGTATATGCCGGAAAAGGATGCAATGATGAGATAAAAGTAATTGAAGTCCGCTGAGGTAATTCAGAATTCACAAGTAACATTTTCCGAGAGTTCAAATTTTTGCGAAAGTAGTTTGTGAAACGTTCGCGAACTCGTTTCGAGAATCCATTTCAATCCTCCCATGTTTAAAGTGATCCGTTTTATGACGACTTGGAGATGAAGGACGGTTTAAAAATAATAATAAAGACACCGTTTCAACTGCTAATTGCCTATCCCTTCCCATTCCTGCTTGAAGTGAAAATACGGTCTCTCTAACTCTGGAAAGAGGTAATGAAGTTAGCCAAAGGGCTGTTCTCGATAAAAGACTCGCATGCTGAAAGAAGAAGTGAGACAAGAATATCCGTGCTTGCATCTGGTTGGTCTATAACGAGGAAAGATGCCTCTACTCAAAGTACTTGCGTATAAAAGGGTTACCTTAATTAAGCTGCGACTGATAAGAACTGAAAGGACGAGAATACTTTTTTGCGAAATTTTCCTCCAGCGAAAGACAAAGGAGATAAGCGTAGTGAAAAATATAATTTAAGATGAACCCTTAAAAGTAGAGTTCTTCGAAAATTTAGAAAGATAATGAAAATAATCACATTTATAGGGTGAATTCTGGTCGTAACTTCCTCGTTGCTTCGGTTTCATGAGCTACGCGTAAAGTAGCTCAACATAGTTCGGAAAACTCCCCCATTTCTTAGCTTTTTAATAAGGTAACCGTTGGGAATTACTAAGTTAAACACTTAAGCAAATATGCGTTTTAGGAAAAAATTAGAAAGCAAAACATGTAGAATATTGTTAAGTTACTCGTGAGATCCGTCAAATGCGCTCTTCATAATAAGTTTCTGAAAATTTGCAACCAGAAATGCCCCAAAATGAATCGCCATTAGCATTTCAAAGGTCTTTTGGTCGAGGTTAAATTATTTAAGTACTACTCGTGTGCAAGGTATTACACTAATGAAAGAGTTACGATTTAAAAACGTGACTAAATACTTGAACTTTTGATGAAATGGAATAAGGATTGTAACCAAGAATCAATTAAATACCTTCCAATTTACGATGTCGTGTGAAATAATTTATTCTCATCGTAAGTAAGTATTGCCTATAAAGGTATTGCCTAAAATATTTGTTAATGAGACCCTTGAGAATTTGTTTCTGAATGAAATATTTGTAGAAACTTGGGGGGGGGGGGGGCTTAAGCCCGTCAGACACCCCCCTGGGTGCACGCCTCATTTGAAGATGTTATTTCGAAATAATACTAGTTTGGTACCTCGGAAATGCTAGAAAGTTACAAATAATGTAATCAGCAGATTGAATACACAATTTTAGTTGACAAAATTATTGAATGAATGTTGAAATAGTCCTCTAGGTTTTTTTTATCAACATGGCGAATGTTGGGAAAAATGAAAATACATAAAAATACGAAATACGAAAACTGAACTCTATATATAGTTTTTCGACTTCATGAGTCGAAATTTTTGGGTGCCAGAAAGAGTTTGCAATCTTTTCCCTTACCAGACTTTTAAGTTTCGTTCTCAGTGATATCCAGGGCCGGTCCGAGGTTTATCGGCGCCTTGTGAAACTTTTAAAAGTTCAATTTTATTAAAGGCTAATTTTTTTCAAGAGATAATCGTGCAGTGTTCATTGTTATTTAAGAAATCTTAATAACTATCATAATGTTTCGTCGAATTATTATAACCAATTAGTATTAAAGCTTACTGAAAATAGGTTGATTAATTGGAGTGAATGCTTCCCAAGGATTTGTATTATTGTCGGTTGCGATCAATGAACTTTTAATCAAAATGAATTTTTAAAAATCTCGAGAGAAATTTTTACAGAAAACCTTTTAATACGCATCATTTTTACGATTTCTGGAATCCTGTTAAGTGAATCGAACATCAATTATTAACAGAACTTTGATCCCGGGATTCGCTCACAGAGTAAACAACCTCCACATATTGCTGTGTGCGCCATATCATTGATATGCCCGTGAAAAGATCATACGCAATGGTTCTTTTTTGCCTCGGACTAACGGCAAGCGCCCCCCAAACTTTGCCGCCCCGGGCAACTGCCAGACTCGCCCGTGTCTCGGTCCGGCCCTGGTTATATCCGCTTACAACGGTGATAAGGTAACGAAAATAAAAACTACGAAAACCTACAGGTATATAAATGCTTTACTACCCGTATTCATTTACCAATGAGGTTGGTGAAAATACTTCCTTTGTCTACGCTATATCGCTCATAGTGCATATTACTTACAATGTTTGAGAAAAATGTGGTGACGAGAATGAACTTAAAATGAATCATAAGCAAATCTATTGCAGAAAACATTACCTTCAAGGCTGAATTCTAGCATTTCCGAGGTACCGGACTAGCATTATTTCGAAATGACATCTACAAATGAGGCGCGCACCCATGAGGGGGGATGGCTGAGGGCTTAAACCCTCCTAAGTTTCTACAAATATTTCATTCAGAAACAAATTCTCAAGGGTCTCATTAACAAATATTTTATTCAATATCTTTATAGGCAATACTTACTTACGATGATAATCAATTATTTCACGCGACATCGTAAATTGGAAGGAGTTTAATAGTATTTAATATAATATTTAATCCTTATTTCATTTCATCAAAAGTTAGCCCCCAAGCAAAAACTCTGAAGTTTTGTCCCTGCTACAATATATTCCGCGCCCAAAGTTGGTTTATCTTGAATCCGTAAAAAACGTTATATAGGTATTTAACTTATACGAACAGGGAATTGTCTGAAATTAAGGGACTTGGCTGACTGGAGTCGCTGATAAAATTTCTAATGCGTCAAAACCTTTGACCAGCCCCAATTAAAACTATTCGCAAATGATTTAACGTATTTAACATTTGTCGAGGATTTTTCGTTGCAAAGCTATTCCGAGAGTTCTTCCTTACCGTTGAGGTCCTCTGACTTTACATCGGTACAGTTCCGATGATTCCTCCCGTTATCAGTCTCCTCGGCATTGTTTATGCGCAAGGTTAATATCTGCTACCTGCGCTTTACGCCACGTCCATCGCCGTTGACGTAACGGCAGGATAAGCTTTCTTGCTTCTCTGCGAGCCCATCCATCTATTTGCCCGCTCGACTGATTAAGATTTGCATATTATTTATGAGTGTCAAAGAGTGTGTGTGCCTGCGAGCAAGGAAAATTCTCGTTTCAACTGAGAAGCAAATTGCCCCTCTATATCGATGTCGTCAGCTCGGAGGCAAAATTGTTCCGTAAATTAGATACCGGTTAAGCCGTGGACGTCATTGCGATATAAATTGGAGAGTTCCCTCGACATAGTTCCGGTGTGTAAGCTCATTCCTGAAATAGCGCGCTACTAGCACAGAGTGCCGTGGGACAGCGCAAAGGAGACGGTAATGAAGGCTGGCGAAGGATGGAATACAATCCCTTTTGGTCGGAACACTGCGATTACAAGAGAGGGCGAAATTAATTTCGCCTGCGACATATACTGTCCGGACCGTCCATCGAGCCAATCATAAAAACTAAATGGACCCGAGTAAACTCGAGTGCTGAGTGGAGGAAAGTCGGGGTTATTCAGAGTCGAGTGAAAGTTTGGAAGGGAGAGAAGAGCAACGATGAGTAATGTTTGTCTCTCGTCGAAATTAGCGGAGACCTGTTTCGTCCTTTTTTGAAAAAATGCTCGCCATTCGGAGGGTCCGACTCAAAGGTAGTCCGTATGTTAGATAAGTAATGCTAGCTAAGGGATCTTTTCGGTTTACGGGCCTTCGACATACTTTCTCCTGGTTCACGATAGATGTTCAAGCTGCCGTTTTCACGCATTAGAGGAAGGTTCACTCGGGTAAGAACAAAATGTTCATCAATTTTATGCCATTGAAATATACTACTTTTGTTAATTTATTAGCATTCAGAAGTGCAAAATAAGTGAGGACTTAATACTTGGTGTGTATGGAATCAAGATTGGACCATGACTTCAGGGTAGGACTGCATGAAGGAACAAGGAAGAAATCGAACATTGGAAGACGTCCATGGTTTCCCTGATGATCAATACAGGAGTCAAAACCATGGTCGTCTTTTAATAAACATTGTGGTTTATTGAAGTTCGACTTTTCCATGTACTTTGTCCTTAATTTCAGAATAAAATTAGAGCACTAAACAACCTAACAACCTCGGCTTCTGTCAAAAGGGTGAATATTCCAATAGGTGCCGATTTAAGAGAGAAAAATGACCTCATTTACTTAATGAGTTCAGAGAAGTTTACATTTTGGAAAATGTAGCTGATATTATGCGTCTTCCCTGTTACATTCTGATACCGAGAGAAAATCAGAGAAGTGGATGACAGAATTAATCACTTCAAGAATTAATTTCTTCCGCGAACGATACGTGAAAGTAATTGATAACGGAGGTAGATTTCAGGTTTAAAAACACTCCGTAATCCGCCTGCCGACTCGGCTTACGGAGTGTTTTTAAACCTCTAATTCATTAACAGCCGCGTTCAAACTTTCTTTTCTTTCGAGGGAGGTAGAGTTAGGGTGCATGCATTCTCTGCCACACGCCGAAGGGTAGATACGTAGATGTAGATGTAGGTGAGAATAAAATACCTACTGGAGCGCATTCAATAAGAACAAAGGCAAATGTATCACATGTAAGCTATTAAAAAGCTACTTTGTGGTTTACATTTTAATGTCCCAGGAATTTTAAAATCTTGGCATAAAAACTACTCGACCTAACGATGATGTAGATGTAAAGAGCCATTTTTAAAATACGTACTTCAAAATATTTCGATTACAGAGTATGATGAGATTTTGAATGAACGAATAAATGAGGTTTCAAAGAATGGTATGAGTGAAGGTATGAAGAAAAAGATACACTAAACCACAGGTAATTCGGGAGAAAAACAGAAAAAAGTTTCAAAAGTGTTCTGAAAAACTTTGTTGGTGACCTACATTACCGAAATTTTAGGAAATGAGAATTACTACCTCTTTGCTCCGTATCTTATACAAGATGTAGACATTTTCGTTATGAACGCCTTCTTTAATTGAACATTTTTCAAGGGTTAGATGTGACTTAGCACGTAAAGGTGCGAACCTAGCCAAATTCTCGCGGAACTCGCCCTCAAAAACAAACGGGAAGCTCCGGATTACCGATTTCCGGGATCCTCAGGGCGTCTTCACAAAGGAAATGGAAGAAGAAAGAAAGTCACTTCCTTTGTGGAGACCCCCTGACGATGGAGGCATTGTATATGAAATGATTGGGACTTCCCAGAAATCGGTAATCCGGAGCTTCCCGTTTGTCTCTGAGCGCGAGTTCCGCTTGCTGCAAGACGGCTTACGGAGTGTTTTTAAACCTCTAATTCATAAACAGCCGAGTTCCAACCTTCTTTTTCTTACATCCCTTAAGGATAAACACAAGAAAAAGGGTTGGAGGTCTCCCGAACGGCAGGTCTGTATATTCTGGCCGCATAGCTCAATGGATAGAGCAACCAACCGGAAATTGGGAGATCCGGGTTCGAGTACTGGTTGAAGTGAGACTTTTTTAATGTCCGTTTCTCCTAGTAAATTAAAAATTATCTATATTTCTCTGTTTCTTTTAACCTGCATACACTCACATTCATTAGGTATCGCAGAAGAAAGATTTCTATGCTTGAAGTAAATCGCGGTAAATCACTTATTTAAGTTTCAAGTTTACCCAGCAGTTGAAGTAAATACTAAAATGTTATCATGCAGGGAATTTTTGGACAAGAACGCGATAATATACCGTAATTGGTTAAATTTGGGAATCCGTGACCGAGTTTCCATTTTTGTCGCTAGGTGGCAGCACCGGCATTAAACCTTTCGAACACTTGATATTTCAAAACAATACATTCTAAAAAAATTTAAATGAAAGAACAGGAGAAACACAAACGAAGGTACAATTCAAGAAAAACTTAAACGAAGGAATAACAAAACTCGTTGTACTCGTTTACACCACATAACCTGCATATAAGTGAACGTCATTGTTGTGTAGAGAGAAAGGTAACTATTATTATTCAGACAATGAAAATTTTCGAATACTTCTTCGTAGATTTCGTGAACCTTTATCACTGCATCGCCCCTGAAGACCGTATCGAGAGTCTTGTCTTTTTTAGGAGTTTCATGTTTTTGTTACATTTTGGGCACATGTAATTCGAAAAATCAGTCCCACATTCACTTAACAATTAGTGTTTTTTCCGTCAAACTACTCATAAACAGAAAATTGATCTTGTTCTCCATTTTTAACTTAACATCATTTAATTGTTTTATTTACATTAGCAACTAACTTGAGTTTTGATAGTTTTCCGTTTTTGATTGTCAAAATGTTTTCGGTTCGTTTTAATGCATAGGAAATTGTGTTTAGGTGCTCCGATACATTAATCCGATATATTTTTCTCCTTTAACACTTAGCATGTTCATCTTATTTTTATAAAATACCAGTGCTGCTATCCATCGTCGAAAATTGGAAATACGGTCACGGATTTCTAAATTTAACCCCGGAATTCAATAGTAATTTAAGCGTCGAAAGATAAAAACTATGATTGACAGGAACTAGAGAGCTTGAAAGGAAAAGTTGAAGCGGAAATTTAAAGAGCTCTTCATATTTTTGAAGGAACCTAAAATTGAAAGGAAAGAAAGGAAGTATGAGGAAAGAAAGGACAAAGAATAGGGAGAAAAAGAGAGAAATTTAAAACTTTAGCAAAAAGCGATTCGTTGTTGACGATTTCCATTCTCCTTATGTGTTTTCGCGGAATCGTATTCTTTGTGAATGTGGAGAGGAAATGGGGAAATCAATGTTCAACAGTTTGAACCACTGAAGCGGAAAGACGAGTCCATTGCTGACGAGTTTGGAATTCCGTTCTTTCTATCAGACATTCACTTGAAAAGGCAGTCTGTTTTTTATCATAAAACCGTTCTGTTTCTTTCGGCTAAATTTTTGCGGATTCGAGTGACATTTCGTAAGGCTAAAGCTTTTTGTGGAATTAAGCCATACTTTACTTCTCCTCATCCGCATAATTAAAAAAAAATTACCTTCTATTTTTTGGAAGTGATGCGAATTCTGGTGACGGGGTTTAAATTTGAACAATGTGTTTATTTTAAGCTAGGTTTAAGCTACAAAATTTAAAGTTCTACTTTTGGACCATCTGAATCCGCTGAATGAAACTTACTTTCATGTTTGTTTTTTGTTTCTTCGCATTTCGAGCCATTCATTTCAAATGTACTTTAACCGTTTATCTTCGCTGTTTATTATCAGTTAACGGTATCTGGTAAACAAACATAACTAATAATGTCTCTCTTTATGAAAGTATATGAATAATTTCTCGTCAAAAATTGCTCTCCAACGATTATTCGCCAACAATTGCTCATCAACATTTGCTCTCCAACAATTATTTGCCAACAATTGCTTATTGCCGTAAATAGCGAGTAATAGTGTAAACACGTTCTAATAAAGTATGGGACTTCAAAGAAAATAGGATGAAAATGAAATTAATGGTGACTTTTGAGACTCATTGTATTATTATTTGAGCTTATCTTGACCTTTTCTAGCATTGTTCAATGTTTTCTGTTGAAGTAATCTTTGAAAAAAATCATTATTTTAACGGGTTGTTATTTTCTTCGTTTCATACCAATGGCTCATTCTCAATCACCATTGGATGACAGTTATCGTTATTGCTATATAACTCTCATACTATAGTTTACCAATGGTCACTATGCTTAGTTCCGGAAGTAGTGAATAGGGTTATATTGGAATAGTATGGGCACCCGGAATTTTGGATAGTATGAGACAAACTACTGTAGAGACACCTGAAATCCGTCTTTCAACTGTAGAAAGAACTTTAAACGGTCCATTACTCATTTCGTAGTTTAAGTTACGTATAAATATTAAAATTTTGCTAACTTCGAAGAAACACGTCCTCGATTCGGAAAAATAAGACAGGAGTAAGAAAAGAAGATATATATATATATATAGTCAAATGAATTTTTTATTGCATAATTGTTTTCTTGATTTAAAGGGCAAACTCTGGCCGGTTTTTCACCTCATTAAAATTAAATAAAATAAAAATCGAGCCTGCTGGTGTTACATCCAGCAAAGGAGGATAATTTGTTTCTTCATTTTGGACCTTCAAAGTAACATAAAATAAATTATAGCACTACGATGATTTTTATTTTATTGATTTTAGAAACCAATCTACTCAGTCTACTTTTTTTAACGTTCTTCAAAAATAATTTTAATTTAGTAATTCATTGCTTTGAATAAACAGGTGTACGAGTGAATTATTTGATAAGCATTTTAAATTTGAATCGCCTAAGATTTGGAATCTCAGTATCTTTATGTCAAACTTTTTGTTTATTAATTTTAAACCTGGACAAATCTAATGGTCTCTGTAGCTCTTAGGAATTTTGAACCAGCCCTTGACTTTAGCAGGACCTTAAAATATGCCGAACTAAGGATAAAGTACGCGTGAACGTTGTCTAAATCCAGAATCCTTGCTATAAATATCGAATTTAAAAACGGATGCAAATGTTTGAAGTGAGCGGGAATCATAACTCCTCTATTTGGAGTCGTTCACGAGAAAACTGTGTCCCAGGTACAGCTAGTGGCATGAAAAGGAAGTAAAGATTCAATGGAAGGGTTAATTATATCTTTAGTTCAAAAATTTATGTTCGTGATTATAAATTCTTTTAAGGCGGGATGATATATACCATTCAATCATGACTGCAAGTTAATCTATAAATGATAGAGCCGCATTGCAACAATAAAATAGGATAAGCTAGGAATTACAAGGGAAGGAAAACAAATGGGTAAAGGCTATCGGGGAGCCAAACTTCCAGAAAATCGAACGTGTTTTTTTAACGCTGTATCTCGTAGAAAGCGATAACGCATTGGCCCTTTCACCAGGGGGTATCGGACAAACCGGGAGAGCGACATAACGGCATCACTGCTCACACGACTAATTTTAGAAAGCTCCTTTAGAATAGCGTCATATTTTGGCCCATAGCACTCCCTGCTTTTGCTATCTTCATAATAGAGCAGGGATTGATGGACTCGGGCAGCATTCAGACGGTAAGTTAATGCGGCGGTCGCCCCAGGGCGCACACTAGAGAGGGGGCAAACTAACCTTGCCGTTGCGCTCTTTCTCACGAAATTGAATCTCACCCCAAAGTCAGCCAGCTATGGGGATACGTTCGAAAATTGAGGATCTTTCGATAATCCTAAAAGGACTCGATACTGTAAGATTAGAGAAACAGTCTTTTCCAAACATTTTAGTCATCGGATGAAAGGAAAAAGCGATGTTTCTGAGATATCTGGGGCCAGATTACCCGTTTGCAGTTTACTGCTCACTCCTTGGAAGTGTTCCACAAATCTCTCTATGGATACTTTATTCAACGAGAAATACACTATTTATCGCAGTGATATCGAACATTTCTGGTCGCACTCTTTAGTTCGTATTCATTTATACTGTCAATAATCTAACAATGCCCCTCGCGTCGCTATAAACAAAATAAACAGTAATACACTGCATTGCGTTCTTACCATCGCACAGTGAGCTAGAATCGAAAAAAGTTGGACAAAAATACAAACGTCGAAAAGTCCGCTTTATTTTCGGCGTCGCAAACGGTCGCAAGAATTTATTCCAGATTCCTCTTTAGAAAGCTTCACAAAATACAATGTTATAAGTTAGCCAGTGTCTATCGATGTCTAATTCTACTCTTTTCCTCGTTTTAGGCAAAAATCTGCTCTAAAATAGGGGTCCGCCACTTATTTACACAAAGTATGCAAATATTCAACCATTGTGACTAAAATCTACTATAATAAAGGATAAAGAACAGATTTATGGCATGAAAATTTACCTGATGATTTTCTTCATTTGAGTTTAGCATCAGGTTGAAATTTAAGAATTTCGTGAAAAATCGAAGACCTACATTTTTCGCAAAATTTTGACCCCCTGTATCATTGTGATGCGTAAGAGTTAACGTAAATGACTTGCATATTTGTATGCAGAATTTATTCGAGACTAGTCATGCGAAGTTTCAATGTCCTCACTCAAAAAAAAAAACATTTTTGTATTTTTGGCTAGCTTGTTTCGATTCTAGCCCACTGTGAACCGGTTTCATCCAATAATCTATATCAACATCTACATAAATACCCTGCAAGCCGCTTTTCGGCGTGTGGCAGGGGGTGTAAACACTAAGAGTAGAATTGCCTCATTATTGTATATGCAAGATAGAGAAACTTTATGTAACAAGAGCCGTTTCAGACGGTTTTCTGGGGACCAAATGACAACCGCGTTATAGGCGGGATAGAGTTTTAACCCGGTCACGAAAACTTTTAATTTCTTACATGTTGGAATACAAATAGAAATGATTCTTGAAACTTTAATATCTAAATAAGTGCCTTAAACCTTAAAACGAAAAGAGTAATTCCTTGCTTTGCTTTATTCGCCACAGCTGTAGACATAGTAATTAGAGAGCCCGCCAATTAACGTTGTGTAATTCTGGTTGCCTTCTCGTCACGATTTTAAAGATCGAGTTACCTCGTCGGAGAAAGGGAACGCCGCCCTTTGCCATTTTACTTAGGTATTTGATTAACTCCATAGTGAAGTAACTTTTAACAGAGAGACAATTAGGGAAGTAAACGAATTTTTAACACTGGTGAGAGACCGTCACAGAGCAGGATCTCTCCAAGTCCACCAAGCACTGCGCTATCACTCTGGTTCATTCGATATATTTAAAACTTTGCGGCGAAAGGAAACACCGGTTAGTGACCTTTTAACACGTTCACTGAGGATACTTCCGTTTTCAATGCATTTATCACTCCAACGGCGGTATATTCCGCGTATTAACTTAACGATATGCTCTGAGATGAGAATGATGGGATAGCTCTCACTCTTACTCAAAGCCAGCATCACAGGGGGATGTGAATTGTATTGTCCTGCGATATCTACATTTTCTTCTCACAAAATTAGTCACCGCTAACAAGAGTAAAAAAGAGCCCCATTAGAGACAAGGTGAGTCAAAAGAGGAGGACGGCAGTTCAATTAATGAAAACATTTTTTAATTTATCGAATGAGAGGGTCGATTTGCTGAAGCGGATTGCATTAAGGGACGGGAAAATCCGAATTATGAGCGGTTAGGAGAGCGATTAAGTGGTGTTTTTTTACCATAAGTATCGTGCGAATGGGACATCGACCGAGAGAAAACCGCGCATTAAGCCGGAGAGATTTAATCTGGCTTTACAGTATACTATTTTTCATGACATATTGAGTAATAAAGATCAAATGCAAGATTCCAGAAACTTATTCACATTAAAGATACGGAGAGTTGCATGCCTCTCGTGGGGGTTATCATATAGGGCTATATACTTCAACAGCATTGAGCGAAACCTAAAAAAACGTCGAGGCTGGTTAGCAGAATACAAAATTAACCTTATATGCTCTTCCTCAAGAACTCAAAGTTTTGATTGCTGCAGCTTTATTTGCGAGATTGGATTCAGGATGCAAAGCACGTTCACAAGCGAATAATATAAAACCTCTGCAGAGGCAGCGAACTCTCATTTTGGACTATTCAAAACTCAGGTCGCACCAATATAGTTATTTACCTTTATAACCCCTTCCGGTAACGTCATCTCATATCGAAATTGTACGATGAAATAGGGGAACTCTACATTGCCTTAACTAACAATTTATTATTCCAAATCTTTACGCATAAATTCATTGAAAACATTTTATTAATATTCATTTTAATCTTAGATTCCCGGTTAAAGTTCTAAGAAAATGTTGTCACAAAACTAATTCTGCATGGCCAAAACTCGAGAAATTCCGGAGCACTGATTAACATACTATCTAGGTATCTGCGAGGGTTGGACAAATAGTTGTGTACCACATTTTTTTTCAGTCAAAACCAATGCTGGTAAGTTAAAATCGAAGGTTCAAATTTTTTTGACGTATCCAGTATGTACATAGTTTCAGTTATCTCCTGCAGATAGCATGCCTGCAGAAAGCTTTCGAAGTGGAATCTGACCGTGATAAACGTTATAGACAACGTGCTGTGATTAAATTTCTGTGTGTAGAGAAAGGAACGGTAGGGAATATTCACTAACTTTGTGAAAATTTTATGGAACATCTGCAATTAATAGGGATACAGTTGGTTGCTGGGTATGGAGGGTGAGTGAATCAGAAGGCGGTTGAAAGTGAAAAACGGGCTCCATAACCAGAGCGAGGACTGGTACAGACAGGGCATACATGCCCTAGTAAATCGCTAGGGGAAGGGGAATAGAGCTCCAAGGAGATTATGTGGAAAAATAGATTGAGCAGAAAATAACATTTTTTCATGAGTGTACATTTGTATGGAATAATGTTTGCACAATAAATAGTTTTTGAGAAAAAAATGTGGGGCATTACGTTTTGGACCGAACCTCGTAATATATTATTAATACACGTTATTCAGAGAGGTTTCAATACATGGCAAGCGAGCTATCATATACGTCCTCCGCTAACTGGCAAATGAAGCGATTGTATGCATTTTTTAAAACACGCGTACCATTTTCATTACTTTTTTGCTATGTCGGCAACATTTTATCTTATTTTACGAGACTTTTTAACTAGTAAGAAATATATGAATAGTGATGTACATTGGGGGAAAACTACACTGCAAAAATGATTCCGAAGTAGGCCCTTCTATGCTAAGGTTTAGTTCGAATAGCACACTTATTTCGTTGATCATCCAACCAAAAGTTCACTTTAGTAAGAATTATCGGGAAGATGTCATTAGCCGAACTTCTTAGCGACGTAACACCCTAAAGCCACACCTTTGAATTCGCCGCTTCTTCGCAAACGGTAATTAATGGAACGCCGATATACATTTCAGTGCGGCTCCTACCGTTCTGTAATATCTTACGTTTGCGGTGAATAAGCAGGGCGAGCTATGGCGTTTTATTAGGCACACATCTCCCGAGGTGCCGTTTGCTAAGCTGTAACTTTGGAGATGTTCACCTTTCAGAAGTTTGGAATGAAGCTCTCGCGAGGTAACCCAGAATTAGATGATTTGGGGATATCATGAGTGAAATTAAGAGGCTTCTACTCTCCACTTTATCTCAATTAAGGGAGAAAGAACGATGTAATTTCTGCTGCCAAGAGTTCTCAAGTTTTGCACCCGAGTGTTCGAGCAGTAATTCGCGGAACTATCAGCCCACCCGAATAAATGGAAATTTTAGGCGTTGTTATCGGAAAAATACGATCAAAATGGATATCAAATATGAACAAGGGTCTTATTTTCATTAAATACTCCGGAAATAAGGTTTCAGCAATGAAAATGCCTTAGATAGAGCAAATCCTCATTCTGAAAATAAATAATCCTAACTTTTCTAAGTTTCGGCGTGAGTTTTGCAAGAAAGTGGTTTAAACGAGATTTTCAGGTCGATGCAAGCTCAGAAGCCGACCCTAAGTTGTGGAAGTTGTCCTACTTGTTAGATTTATGTTTACCGTAGAATATAAGACTAAGGAAATAAGCATCTTTTTTATATTTTGAGAGCTTCAAAATATCGAGTGCGTATTAGATTCGCGAACCAAAATGTATTATTGCAAATTAGGTATCGCAGAGAAAAATTACTTTAATAGTAGGTTACGACGAATAAAGAACACTTTTATTATAACACCTTGTTTTATTAAAGGGTTATCGAAAGACTATTATTAAGTAAGAAAAGTTCCTCAGCCATCATCCTTACCACTACGGATAGCATGCGTCTTTAGATTTTTAGATTTAGATTTAGAATTTTACCCCGCGAGTCGCCGATTGGCGTATGGCAGGGGGTGTATCAACACCAAATATTCGTACGTAATATATCCTGTTAGCCTCTCTAATGCTCCGAGGAAAAAACGACCAGAAGTAGCTATCTGTTCTAGCGATTATCTCCTTATATCGCTTGGTCGACGCCTCTCGTAGATCGCGTTCGTTTTGAACTGGAATTATGATGTCTTCGACCTCGTCTGTAAATTCTGGGCTGACGAATTTATCGAACAGCTTCCGTCTGTATTCTGATCTTACAATGATGTAATTAATTTCCCTTCGTGATGATTTCCAAGACTTAGCCGCGCCTTATACAAGGGTTCCTCTTTGATTCTATATTTATTATTTATTCCACCTCATCATCAATAATTCTAGGCGAAAGTAGTTCAGATATAGACAGAGTAGCTATATTTGCGGTAAAATACGATAACATAAATTATAATTTTCAGATTCTGTGATATAATATTCCTTAGTTTTCGAAATCAACAGCTTTAAGTGGCTCGACGACCATCCAGAAGACAATAAAATCGTTAATTTCGTAATTGTATGCATTCAGTATCGACGAAGATTAATCGAGGACTCGAAAGCTCTAAATTACTAGTTAAGTACCGCATGACCGGGTAATCGATGTGGAAACAAACATTCGAAGGTATTTAGAAATAGAGAACAATCCTAGCTGGTTAGATCGAGAAAGTGAAAGTGGAAAACTGAGGAAAATAGAAACGGATTCAGTTTATTGAAGGGAGAGAATCTAGCAGAAGTGTCGAATATTCTGTCTCCTTTTCCCGAACGCCCTTCCACATTCTTTAATCATTTTTGCCCCTTTCACCTCACTTCGAGAGCAATTCCCTCAACTGCTCCTACGCGGCGCTGACTCTCGTCCGACTCATAATGAGCCGAATCCTTTGTGCTGCTGTGAATGAGTGCGGCGGAATACGGAGAGAGCCCTCTTTCGTTTGAATTTCGGAAAGGGCTTTGAGTGCCTCAAGGGTTTTTAACACTTAAGGCAATGTCGATTCTCCTTTCACAAGGCTTGCTACGGATACAGACAAGTTTCAACGGATGTTATTTTTTCACAGGAACCTAAGCTTATCCCTTCTTTTGACTTTAAGGCATGAAACACAGGAATTTAATTTATTATAATTTGCAGAGTGCCGTTGCGAAATTATAATCAAAATAGGTGTTATTTTTCGAAAGACCGTTGATTAAGGGTTGGAAGTAATAGGGGACTAGGAAATTTCAATCTCGCCCTCGAATAAAGACGTTTTATTATTATTGATTATATGATCGAAGAACGCGTGTAAGCGCTAAATAAAGCCATTCGAAGTGTCTGCCGCGGTAGATGCGATAGTGTTGTGCATTGTGCAGTATATGTATCCTTAACCTTATGTTACCCACATTGATTAAACTTTTTAAGCACTCCACTGTACATTTAATGTTCGGGGGTGCTATTACGATTTTAATTTAATAATCAGCGTCGTGCATATATTTAGTTATTCGATTACTCGCCGTAAGAAACGCATTTAAGCATTTGAAGATTAATTTCACGTACTTCTTGATGAGATAAAAATAAAAAATTAAGGATATATTGGAGAACCAATGAGCTATTACACATCAATATTCTTTTTCTAATGGTGTCCTTGATTCGACTACTCAGAAATTTGGAAATACTGCTATAAGATGTGATTGTAAAGTTCTTTTCAGCATTTTTCACACATTTTTTCTATATTTTCTTCTGCAAAAAAAATTAGAAGTGATACTGCGACGTAATAATGACAAGCAGCAACAGATGGTAAATTAAATAAACATTCACGATTTGGTTTATAAATATAGTCTTCGATTCGCAATTACGAGAGTTAGAAGAAAATAAAAATGTTGTGACAATTGGTTTATGTAAACAACCCATTCAAATAAGCGATTGTTAAATCTATGCTTTCCAGTAAGAATGAATTGGGTGTTTGAGCACACACAAAAGAAATGTTAAGGAGATGATAAATTTGGCATAAAAGTACTCTTCTCAAACAGTTCCAACTTCTCATTATTGGCGCATGCTAAGTTTCTGGAGATAATTTAGAAATGAAATTTTAAGTTTCATCCAATGGCCGGGTGCGGCCGGCTCTTTGCGGTAATTTTTGTGTAAAGCATTTCCTTTGTATCGGTAGGTAGTGTAGGGTGTAGACCCTTTAAAGAAGTCGAGGGTGTACCAACTGACATTTAAGGACTGTACTTCAATTTACATCGTACAGAACGGAAGAAAGTTTAAAACGATAGAAAGAACACAATGAATAATTTGAAATTGGTTCTAATCGGTCTCACTTTGCGAAACACCGATTAACTTCAAACTACTCTTCTAACTTCGCACTAAATATTTTACTGCAGTCTGCCCGATATACTTGAAAAGATGGAGATAATCCAGGTAAATCAAAACCCTGAATATAATCTTAAAAATGAATGTTTTTCCTTCCTCTCCTCCCTAGCACACTGCAGCCCTACCTAGTCCTACCTCCTTCCTTTCTTTGGGTATTTCTTCAACTAAATGGTTTCCCGCAAATCCTTCCCTTTCACCTCCACCTGGCCTATTGTTCCCTACCACCCCTTCTGGTCTTAAATATTCGAGTTTCTTGCTTCTCGTTCACTTGAGAATGACGCTTATGCGTCGAAACTGGTCGCGCCTTTCTTGGTTTTGGTTTGTGGGTGGTATTTTGCAATGTTTTTTTTATATTAAATAGGATCTATTTTCCCGAGAAAAATGGTTTCTGTTATTTAATTTTCCTACCGTCATGGAATACCAAAAAGTTTATCATCAGTTGTATTTCTACTCTCTTTCTCGTCAGTTGGATTTCAAAATCAGTTGAATTTAAGTTGTGAGTTTATAAATTGCGGGATATATAGTCCATTCAAATTAAGTATCGTTATTTTATACGGGAGAGTACACGAGTTTAGTACAATAATCACCGTCATGTATGTATTAATTTATCCGATATTTGAAACTCTCATAAGAAATGCATTGATGAACTATTAACTCAATTTACATTCTTTAAGTTTTTGTCTACATTTGTAGGAATATTATTTCTATAATAATTTTTAAAATGTATTGAAGCCTGCAAACGATGAAAAAGAACTTTACAAGCATTTTTCAATAGTATATAGTTTAAGCCCTCTAATTAGTTCTACAAATTAACACTTCTATCTTGTCTTAAAGTGCAGAACATATTGTTTTGCACTTTAAGACAAGATAGAAGTGTTAAATTTTAGAACTAATTAGAGGGCTTAAACTACTATTGAAATCTATCGTCGCAGAGGTATCCTGGATTAGACGAGACGACACTAAAATACTTGTATATGTACTCCCATAAAAATGCTTGTACAGTTCTTTTTCATCGTTTGCAGGATTCAATACATTTTTAAAATTATTAAAGAAATAATATTCCTACAAATGTAGACAAAAACTTAAAGAATGTAAATCGAGTAAAGATTCTTACCTTGATCGTGTAATATTGTTTTTTTAAAAATTATTGAAATTATTGGTGTAATATTGTTTTCAAATTATTGGAAACAAAATTACAATTACAAAAAAATCCAATTACTGTTTAAAAACTGCGAAAATTAAGAAAAATAATACCAATATTTTGTGGTTAAAACAATTTTATCCCCTCGACGATCAACGCGATTGTTAAAACCGAGCTCATGTCTTTTCTCTTAAGAATGCTTAGTGAATGTGGCCCATTTAAAAGTAGTGGTAAGGATGATGCTAGTCATTTGGAAGAGGAGGGAACATTCTGTGATTCGAGCATTTGCTGTGATAGTGATCAGTTATCAGAGCCAATCTTAAGACCACGTACGAGTGTTTCTTGACCAGACTGTTACGACTTACGGACAGTTGTATGTTTCTTTGTTACGATCAAAGAAGTTGAAGAACAAGAAGTTGAAGAACATTTTGTCAGTGTAGGGAAAGGAGAAGGAAAAATTTTGGACAACATTTGGACCAGACAAACGGATTTTTAGCTAAAGTTAGGGAAAAAAAGAAGTCGCGAAAGAAACGTTTAGCGGTTCAGGTAGTTCAAAACAGTTCTGCGGATGAAAAAAGTAATAACTGATATCACTTAATTTATCCTTGGAAGAAACCCTTATATCTCGAAGCTTGACATCTTTTTAATCAGATTTTGAATTGATGCTAACAAATAATTCGAAATAGAGTCCGTGTTGAAATCATATTGGAGTCGTGAAACTATAATGTACCCTAGTACGCTTACACCTAAATAAAAAAATGTATTTCTTAGTATCAATTCAAGATTTGCAAGTTTATATCTATGGTTTATAAAGTAAAGAATGTTATGTTTGACATCAAAGGAGGAGAGACTCAGTGAAGTCTAATCCAAACTCAAATTCACGCAGTAAAAACATATATACAGCGTTGGAAGTTTATAGGAGATCAATGAATGGTTGTTTTGAAATTAATCGAATTCCGGATTGGGATAACAGCAGTGCCTCGAATGACAAACCGAGTCTCAAAGTATGTAAGGCTCTAATGAAGGGAAAAAAGGGAACGCCCAATTTGTTCATCATACCATACTTATCCTCCTACATAATTGGATGTATACAATATTTGTAGCGTAATATCGATCATATGGAGTCTATTGATTAATAAAATTAGCGTCTCCCCTAAATATATTCTACAACCCTAAAATATAAACTCGGCAATGGGGTTACTCGAAACCTACGAATCGGCGTTCTGTCTGATTTACACAAAAAGTGAAAATTCGGAATCGAATTGTACCTTAATATCAGGAAATCTCCTTTTAACACGAACATAAACTATGTAAAGACATAGGAAATAATAACTAGAAATTACGAACCATATTATATACAATTTTTTGTAAAAAAAACATCAAATAATTCCTGTTATGGAATATAAGCTGAAAACTCCTCGGCGAATCATAAATAGAAAATCATTCATAAAATATGACGATGCAATGGGGTATTTAATACCTGAAATTTAAACACATTGCGGCATTCCCTTGAAGAAAGTATTCGATTGAAAACGTCGTAGTTAATCAGATAAATTAATACACAACCAACCAATACAATGAAGAAACAACAAATTCATCAGCTACCTTTCGATGAGGAATGTCCACGGAATTCCTTTCGTTGAAAGTACCTCCCGCGTCGCAGTAAGACGTATCTTCATGAAATCCATCGGCGACTCCTATTCTTACCACGTTGTCCCGATATTCTCCGCGCTCTACTTCACTGTAGAAGTGCAAGAGCAGATAAGTAAAAATTGGTAATATAACTACGGGAAGTTGATGTGATACAAGTTTCAACTTCATTTCCGATTTTATTCCAACTTTCGGAGAATCTTTTTGAAAATCGAGTTGCAAAATCTAAATAAAATGTTAATATTTAATTAAATCAAAAATAAATGAAAAGGGAATATCACGATTCAAGGCTATCAATGAATAACAGTCGATTATATCTTTAACTATTAACGATAGAGTTAAGTTTTTATTCCACTGAAAAAACAAGATTTAATTTGATGACGATTCGACATTAGTCCAAAGTTAATTAACTCTGATATTTTATTGAATATAATATAAATGACTGAAACAAATTTGAATATTCCACATTCATCAGTCCATCATCTTGTTGATTCTAGATGAAATGGAATACTGGTGGACTAAGTTGATAAGTTTAATTTTAGTTATGAAATTACGTACGTTCCAGAGATCTAAAATTAAATCTAGAATCTCAAGCAGTTGCGGTAGCTTTAGCCCGTAACGAAAAATTTCTTGACAGCGACGCATCATATTAACGGAAGTGCGTTAGGTGTCAGTTACTATTCAATGAAACGACTATGACGAATTGAGGATTAAAATAACATTAAAATCTCCATATTCCAATACATATTTAAAAATTCTTTTCTATAATCAACCGTCGATCGGCTGTTATGCATCGAAATACATTTCCCCGTGTGGTGGAGATCATACTATATTCATAGTCGGTTAAAAATTTGGATCGTATGCTTCGATAAATAAAAATATCGAGTCCCCTGCAATTTATATTTCTTTTAAATTAATCAAAGAAACGAATGAAAAATTTACTTCATACAATTTTTATTATCTCCGAAAACGCGACGAATATGGAATGTGCAAATAAAATGGAAAACTCAAAAGTAATTCAGTCGCCCAATTATATTCAATCAATGGTACATATCGATGATATATTAAGGTTTTCCTTGCTTAACATGCTCTAGTTCATCAACGTGCATGTTTTCAAATCAAATAAGGATTTGTATGCAATGAATGGAAACTTTTCTGAACACGTGGAATTAATGTTATTCATGAGTGATATTATTGTTTAAACAAGTCAAGTTTTGATGAATATTTACTGAATAATAAAAGGAAAATAAAATTACGGATCATTACCTGAAAAATCCGTTGACGAAGCTATCTGGTGGAACTGTAATTCTCGAAATCCAAGACTCCAAACTTGTTAAAAATTGAGTGATCACCTTGAAAGAGAATGTAAAATATATTACTTTGAAAACTCCAAACAAAATTTGTAAGCTTATGTTATGTAAAACTTATATTTGAACGACATAAATTTATTTATGGAATAGTTAAGCACTCTTATCTAATTTTCAGAGATTCTTAATGAAATTTTAGTCTTCAATTAAATCATTCTAAATGTGATGAATTCCAATTTCTACATTCATATATTACTATATAAGGATCCGTTACATCATGATCAAAATCGAGACTGTTAAGTATTCAATACTTTATTTCACTAAAATTTTTATTTAAATAATGAGAAGATAAGCTGCCCAAATGAATTTAATTGGATTTTATAATACGAGATTTATTTGAATTGGTAGATCAGTGGCTGCAATAACTTGAAACATTACGAATTTACCTGTCCGCCATTTTGTTAATCTGCGGCTGCTCAAATCAGCATTAAAAGATAAATTTGGGATGAGAAAGCCGATTTAATTTTAATTGAATTATACCGTACGTATTAACATTGAGTCGTAATCATAGTAACAGAGATCACCTTTCGGTAGCTATACAGCCGTCTGATAACTTCCATCGAGCCCGGACGTCATTTTAAATGACTATCGCAAAGGAAAATTTCAATAACTAACTAGGATAACAGGTTCAATTAATCACAATTTGAATCAACATGATAACTTAAGTTTCAAATACTATTTCTATGCAACTCACTTCTAATTAATAGTGACTATTTTATTCAAAACGCGAGGAAAAAGAAATCAGGCAAAAAGTTAATTATTTACCAAGCAATCTTATTTCTCAAGTACAAGATCAAATACTGTATTCCGGATGCCATAGACTGAATATCCCATCACGGATTGTCGTTAAAGAAGCCCTAAAATAATATCCAGCGAAAAAATTCGAACCACTCAAAACCTACACCAAATTACTCTTACAATTTCTGCACGCTATTATTTCAAGTTGTAACAACGTAATAATAAAAATGATTTTAATTCGAATAACTTATGCTGAAGACTTATTTATTTAGACTTATTAATTTGAATAATTTTCCGTTATCCATAAATATAGTACTTCCTGAAGAAATTCATTAATTGAAATACGGTAATGTTCGACGCATGAAAAAGTAACGTTTAAATCGGCAGGGAAATTTCAACAAGTCAAGTTCATGAAAGATTTCGTGCTTTCCCGGTGAATGTATGAAAATGAATTTTTCATGAAAAAAATGAAAGGAAAACAAGCGGCTCCTTCCCTTTGTTAGATATATAAAGAGAGCATTTAGGCGAATATCGGCATTACCCGCTGAGGGATACACCCTGAAGATGGCCACGGTGAAAGTGGCCGAAACGTTGGTTCTACACCAAGAAACAATCCGGTTAGTCTCCCGTGAAGACTTTCTGAAACAAGTCAAGTTCAATTTAAAACTAATAGAAACAATATACTCGGACTTACGATTACAACTATCGACTGAATTTAAACTTCCTTTTGCCTTTTTCGTGATATTTCACGTAATCACGACTCAAATCGTGGGATTTGCGAAAAGTAATTCGATTTCTCATTTACCTGAGTATGTCTTTCTTTTGCGATCCTTGAAGAATCCAACAGCCGGAGCACGTCGTCTTCTTACACTTTTGAATTTCATTAAAATTAATATTCTACGAGTTTTCGACTGAAATACGCGCAACATAAGTTAGTTTCTATTAGCATGAAAAGGTTTTCGAAAACTGATCGAAAAACAATCATAAACTTTACAAACGATCGAGTTTAAGAAGGTCACGTGTGCTCACCACTTTCACTCCGACCAAAAGACGCCAACTAACGTTTTCCTGATCAGAAAACATTCGAATGGAAGTCGACGCTTCCCATTGGCTGCCGATAGTTTTCGAACATAATATTTAAACTCAATTTCTTTTTGTTTGTTGCAGCAGAAACCGGAATATATTAAAAAGTATGTCATAGAAATATCGCTATTTGGGGTTTATAAAATGTGAAAATAAATCAAAACATTTTTTTCAATTAAAACTTAAAAATTTGTGTATGGGTATGACAACATATATATTCCAAATCGATACAAACGCAGATGCGAATAAGAAATTATTACTTCGAAAGTATTAAATCGAATACTTACTTCGAAATGCACTTTACTTAATTTTACTTCGGAAGGATTTATAAAATATATAATTATGATATAGACATAATTGTAAATTTAATATATTATAGTGTAAACAATTGCTGAAGTTATACATGATAATCCTAAAATATACTATTATTAAATATGAAAGATTGCGACGCACAGTTTTCTAGTATTTTATATTTATAAGCGGTCAACTTTTCTGCTGGACCTCCCCCTCCCCTTCCCTCCAACTGATGGCTCCCACATGTCTCCCAAGACCCTTCCTCTTCCCCCCCTTTTTTCCCTCTCCCAGATTTGTGGTCCCTTATATTCCTATGTTTCACTTCTTCTTTTGCATTCCTAAGCCTGAAGATGAACTGAAAGTTCGAAACCATTGGTTGCTAACCAAAATATATTTGTGGAAAATACAAGTTGTTGTTATTATTTTATTACGATTAACTTATTAATGTCTTAGCTCAGCATAACTCATTGCCATGTACTATGTATTAGATTGTTTACACGATAAAGAGAGATGATACATAGCCAATTATTATTAAGCGTTGATTTCAGCATATTTTTTTAACGTTTCAGCTTGCTGGTTTTACATGTAGTAACGTACAATTGCAGAGTTAAGGATTAGTACAGAAAATAATTTCCAAAGCTATTTCCATCTTTGAGCCCGAGATGTATAAAAATTATCTTGAACAAATAGTAAGGAAAGGAACTATGGTTAAATAAGGATTTTATTGAAATATAAACAATGTTAGAAGAAAAAGACTGTTGATGAACTATTTTTAACGCCATAACTTTATTTTACGATACATTCCTATTTTATTATTAGTACCGTAGTTGACGACGAGATTGGTTGATTAAAAATGCTAATTTTTAGCAAGCCTTTATTAAAAATAACACATCGAAGGAACAAGTTAATAGAAGTATAGTAACATTAACTCACCAAACAAATTACCTCTTAGATCACGTAGGAACAATTTACTTAGCTTTTGCAACATTCGATATGAATTTACAAAATAACATTCATGTTGCTATACACAACTGATGGTGATGGATAGTGATAGTATCACTGATATGAGAGACAATATCGAATTTTGCAATTGCATTTTGTAAGTGGGTTCAGAAGTACCCGTGCTTAATTTTATAAAAATAAAATGATATAAAAATTATTTCATTGACGTTCACTAATAAATACTTCTATTTGTCACCTAAACTCCTCTCGTTCACACACCAATTATGGATTATACTCTTTCATGTACACTCATTGAACGACAGCAGAATAATTGGCCAATTTTACAATAAAAATTATGTTTCATTAGGTTTCACCGTCACTAACTAATAGTTTTACGTTACTAAATCTTGCATAAGATCTTTATTTTTACAGACAAAATCGTGTTATATGGCTAAAATAGAAGAAATTTCAGTTTTATTCTTAGAAAACAGTTTACCTCAATTAACCACTCTGTTAAGTCGTAAAAAAAGAAACCAAAGAGTCACAACTTCACTTGATGGCGCATTAGTATTATCACTGAAATTCACACAAAATACGCAAATCACAGTTTCTGTGGATTCCATTGGTGAAACGAGGAGATAGGATAAATTAAATATCTCGTAAGTTTTACATAGAAGAGTTTTTATTAGTAACTCATCGCAGGAACAAGTAGTTAAAAATGTACATTACCTCATTCGGCGATTCATTCTTTAGATAAAAAAGGAACAGCATTCTCATATTTTTCACAACATTAATTTTCAAAAATTATATATTCAGTTACTGTTTACAGTAACACAGATAACCGGAATAATTTTAAACAGAATAATTTTAAACAGAAGACTGATGAAATCTCAGAAAGAAACAGATGATTTATCATAAGAAACACTGGGCTATTAATAAAATCAACATATCACAGCTTCACAGAATACTAATGGAAGCAACTATTAAGAAGTAACTAATTCACACTAAATATATTGTTTAAGATCTTCGTCAAAGAATTCCATGAGGAGAGTTATTGGTAAATTAGCCACATTTGCGTCAATGTATCCGTCTAGTATTGTTACACCCTTTAAACATTCATGCTGATATTAAATAAGTTAAAAGTCTTAGAAACTCCATGGAAATCGCCAATATTCAACATCAATGCATCTCAAATTCGACATTAATACATTACTCAAGAAGTTGATTTACTTTACACTCGGCCTTAATTAACGTTATCAATATACTTTTACACTCTCTTTGACTATAAAATTGAATGCAACTCGAAGCTAAAAACAAGCATCCTATCAATACTTGGATATTTAATGATTAGGATCGAGCTTATATCGTGCTAGAGTTTGCTTCAAAAGGAGAACTTCAGAAGCTGAGAAAAGAGCAGGACAATGGAAGATCAGAGGAAAAGACGGCAGCTAGATTCATTGCTCAAATAGCATTGGCTTTACAATACTACCACAAAATGATAATAATTCACAGCGATATGAAACAAGAAATGCTTCTGTTGGTCTCAGCGGAGAATTCAAAGTTGTAGGCTTTAAAAGTTCAATACATACGCCCGTACAGAAGAGATGCCCTCTGTGGAACTCTCGACTTTTTGCCTCCTGATATGGTGGAAGGAAAAACACATTCTCATCCGATCTTTCCATTACTGCAATCTTGACACTCAATTCTCTTTAAAGTACAACACAATTCTTCGTAAGGCAACACTAAAAGACCCCCAAAACTTCTTTCTACTGCAGAGTAACGCCACATGCTACACAAATCTCACACAGGCCCTCTCGATGACAGGGGCACGATTCCATTATTCCCCTCTTGGTTACTGAACTGAAGACGCTGAGGTTATGAGAAGAGGTAGAAAAACACAGTTCTTTTTCTTTCCCCTAAAAGGTATCCTTATCTGTTTACCTGTTGGGTTCCTTACGTTACCATGTCAAAATAACTGCTTGATTTGCAGTTGGTTTTATCGCGCTGTGGAATTCTCTGAGCGATGGCGATGAGCCACTTGCCAAGGCTGTATGGAATGTCCAAGAACAATGAGCTCCGAGCGAACACTATGAATTATTCTTTAGCGAACCTTAGCTTGAATACTCTACTGAGCATTCCTTACGTAAGTGGTACATTTCCTGAAGGAAATCTATCGCAAACCACCGGACTACACGATTTGGCGGAATCCTGATCGAAAAAGATGGATGACCTTACAAATCCATTGCGAAATAAGAGATAATTGAGAAAATAATTCCTCTTGGCTGGCAGATTTAGAGAGATTCAAGTACCTATTTTACTACTTCATCGAATTTTAATTCAGAAAATTTTCCTTCATTAATACTGGCAGCTTCTCCATCGAAGTCGCTCGATTGGCACTTTTAAAATGGAAATATATCTTTTTGGCTAAAATTCTCGACTGTTTGATTGCTTGACGATGTTATTTCAATTTGAATTTCGATTTAATCATTTTCATTGGCTTACCACATAGTCTTTTCTATTAAAGTCTACTCTCTCATATATCGAGTCGAATTTTGATTTGAATTAGATTTACTGTTCATTTCGATGAACTTGCACTTTTGTCGACCGGTCTAATTTGAAATATGCAGCTGTATGTTCCCTCTTTTAGGTTATATATATTATTCATTATGATAAGAAAGAAACAAGGAAGATTTATAGGCATATATAAGACGTTCTGTCAAAAATCATGCCTGTATTTAACTCATTTAGTGGAACGTATAGTCACAAGGGAACCTGAAGATATGTCCTCAATACAAATTCAGTGAATATTTTTACACCTAAGTCGGTGTTAACCTAAGCGACTCCGCAATTAGCTTTGAACTGTTGTAGGAAAATCTGCGGTCGGCCGAAGATGCATCGGCTCAATAGTTAGACAATTACATGTATGTTGCTTTCGAATGATGTAACGTATGTCTTTCACTTCTCCGAACTCCATTATTGATGTAATTGTGTTACTACTAACCAAAAACATATGTGTATATTTTGTTAAGATGTATCGAAGTTTCTGACCTTTTAATGTTTCCATTTTTCTTATCTCTAATGCTATCGTACGAAAAATATGGACTGAAGTAGTTAAGTAGTAGATTGTTGTAATTTCCTGAAAAATACCTTGATGATTAGAATAAATTTCATTTGTAGTTTAGTTTAGGATTGAGGAAAATGTACGGCGTCTTTAATTTTTTCTCTCTCTCCTTCATGGCTCTATAAACGATACTGAGGTATGAGTTATGCTGAATATTGGCACTCATCCTCGTCGCTCTTCATCGAATGAAATGAAAATTGTCATTTATATGATAATCGTTATCGTATGAATAACAAATTCTCTTTTTTATTTCTCTACCCATAGTATTCTGGATCATTTAGGAAAAAAAGAGCAAATTACCTTAATCTCATCTTGTTTGGTTGCCTCACTCCCTCTTCAAAGCTTTTAGTAGCTAATGGTGCAGGAGGATGCTAATGGTGCAATGAGTTTACAGAAATTATTTTAACCAAACTACTCAGGAGGTCGATCGAGTGCAAACTCAAAGTTTTATTTAGAAATATTATTAGTTTCACAACATTAAACTCTAGAAAAAGTATCAAAGGATTAATCACAATTAATCCTTTATGATTAGTCGTGAAAATATGGCAGCTTCCGAATTTAGATTCAATATTCGCTCAAAATTTAAATATCAGGGACTTCTTTAAATTTATCGCCTGCTTCGCGACGTAAGAAGCCTTAAAATGGGGTACTTCCTATTGAACTGAACTTACTTTTAATTTAATCTCAGTTGTTCCACAGTTTACTCTGAAATTTACGCAACGAGCGATTAATTTCCGGCGATGGTGAAAAGTCAGCCTCCTTAATTCGAAGTTTCTATCTCTTAAACCATTTTAACCAGCTTTGATCCTTGAGGCAGGGAAGTTCGGCTTCAGCAGGACATCCTACGTGATCTCATCGCTCTCGGTTAAGTTTCCCTCTAACCTTACAGCAAAAAAATTAATGTTGTATTAGATGAGCGGAGATTAGAGAATCTCAAGCAAAATGAGGAGCTTGGACAACTAAAGGTGACACTATTGGTTATTGTAAATCCTACGGTAGACTTCATTAGACAGGCAATCTTAACCCAGATAGCAAAAGAAATTTCTTAATGTAATATAGATTTTAGTGCGGATGCTATGATGAATTCTAACTCTGTCTCCTGCGAAAAAGGATATAATTATGCAAAAGTTGCATCCTTGTGTAAATAATCACAAACTGTTTATTAAAATTGATGTAAAAAATAAGCTTCATGGAAGTTTAAACTGAACTGTGCTGTAAAATTTTATGAAATTATCTTCAAATTATTAGAGAAGCCATTAAAGACATAAATTTATTAATGAAATGAAAGACATGAAATTATTTCTTAAAGTTGATAGACTTCTTACGGTGTTTATTGTGTTTCTGGTGAATATTTCTGAATTATTATGCAGTGAGCGCTGAAAAATAATTAAGTATCCATTTCACATCCAAATGCAATTTTATAGGCAAATATTTAAATTAATATTAGTAAATTTGGTAACACTGCTTATTTGTTTTTGTTAAAATCAAATAGATTTTCAAATATTCATTTGGAAGCTAAAAAAACTCAGATAATAAAAAACGGTTGAAATATCCCTGATGTATTTTTTGTTTTATTCAAGGAGAAACACCGACTACACCCCTCTAGTCAAAACTACTACAATTGAGGCTAGTGATTGAAATAATAACAACGTTCGAGTGCAATAGAAAAGAAGGTGATTTATCTTCAAATTTCAAGCTTCTTTTGCCGTTGCATCGGAAGTTGTAACTTCATTTTGTAATCAGGTGTACATATTTATTCATCCAATTTTTCGTTATTCATTCATGTCACTGATACTCCATGGGAAACACACTGTGGTTTTATTTAAATATAAATCGAACCCTTTCCATTTTTCGCGGTTTAATTTCACTCCCCTTCTTTGTGGATGTTCTCCCGCACAGTGGGGGTTTTGTCTTCTTCAATCTTTAATTAAGAAGACATTTCCCCACAAGGCGCGCACCCAGGAGATGGCTGATGGGCTTAAGCACAGCCAAAATTTCTGCAAATAATTTATCCGGAACCAAATTTTCAAGTCTTACTAACAAATATTTGTACGCTTAAAATATATCTTTACATACAATACTTGCTTATGACGAGAATAAATTATTTCATATTATTACGTAAATTGGAAGGAGTTAAAGAGATCATTGGTTACAATCCTTAAGTTCAGCCCCCAAGTAAAAATTCTGGGTGCGCCCCTGTTCCCCTCAAAGCCAAATATTTTTGTGTTTGCATTCTTTCCTTTAACTCTAACTGTTAAATTTAACTTACGCACTGGCAATTGAGGTTAGGCGAAAGAGAGGCCAGCATGACCTAACCTCGCCTTAGTAAAAAGTCTATTCGTAAATAAAATATCTTCGCTTAAGCAGGGGACAGATATTTGCTAGTATTCTTTCTTAAATAGGACCGTAAATGAATGGAACAGTTTACCTGAGGAAGTTCTAGAACCTTTTCCCCAATCCCATAGCGTACTCATAAATAGAATTAGAAAACTTTAAATACATCGTAAAAAGTATGATCTAAAAATATATTTTTGTGATAATGGACTTGTGTGAATAGTAAGAATGGTTAGGAATTGTAATCAATGCATATATGTTTGTAATTGTAATTGTATGTGAAATTGTACGACGAACTACCTTCGGGAGGTTTTGGAGGGGTTTTCCTCCCGACTTGGGTGAATACCAGACAGAATACTTACTCCCCCCACATAATTTGACTCTATGTTTCATAACTGTATAAGTATTTTCATAACTGTATTAGTATTGCATATAATGTGTTATTTTGAGGTGTATATTGTAGTTATTTTGGGGTATATATTGTTTCCTCTGTAGTATGTATGTATTTGGGGTATATATTATGATGTAGGAATGACGTTAATTATGTATACGGTTGCCACCGTGGAAAAGGGTCCGCACCGCAGCCTTTGATTGATAATAATAATTCATGAGAGATCAATAAAACGATAGGGAAACGTAATGAGGCTTAAAGAATTATTCGTCATTCAAGATCAAGTTGAATAAATGAATGAATAAATAATGGCACCGATACTTTAGCTAAAACTGTATGAGCTCGATATCCGATTAATTGGAAAATTTACCACTTGAATTTGAAACTCATGAGTTTGATGTTTATCGTTAAAGACTTGTACATAATTCAAACAGGTTTATCAGAAATTATCTCCCTTTTAGTTCCAGAATAAAATTATAATGCGGAAACTAGGGATGATTATTAAGAATTAAAGTCAAAACTTGGATTGCGAGCATAACTCGTTCAGGTAACGAATCCTAATCCGATATCAAAGCGATTTCCCCATAAGAAATAATGTTAATTTCCAAGGAGAAACTATAAGAAATAATGTTAATTCCTAAGGAGAAGCGGACATGAAAAATATCTGACGGGACCTGGACTCGAACCTGGGTCTCCCAATTGCCGGTTAATTGCTCTATCCCCAGTAGGCCTACAAATCCGGGATCGAATCCCGGTCCCGTCAGACTTTCTTCGTGTCCGTGTCTCCTTGGGAATTTTCCTAGGTGCACGCCTTATCCTCCCAAGTCACCTAAACCCTTTTTTTCGGGTAAAATAATTATAACCCAGATGCTCATGATTCGTTCGAAAACCTAAAATTATTCATAAACAGGATAATAATTATTAGAGAAGTAATGATCGCGTTCGGTAGACAAAGCAGCGTATACATACTCAATTTATTGCTCTCATTGCAAAACCTCACTCGTATATCAATTCAAAATTTATTAAACGTTTTTGCTCGTGCAGTAAAGGCAATCTTATTTTTTCTCGTCTTGCAAAACACTCGCAAACCAAGTTACTCGCAGACCGGCTTTCCTGTGATTATTACTACGCCCCAGGAAACAAGAGGTATTTAAACTGGTCGCTTTAGTACTGAAAATAATGGAACGTACTTATCCAAAGAACGGGATAGGCTAATGTGGGCGGGAACTTCCATTATCGACAGTTTAAAAGTGTTGCTCGTGTTCCACAACCGGTTTCCTGTGGTTCAAGTTCCTTTAGGGACCCGCCTTCTTGTTATTACTAATGTATCTGAGAGCGCTAATGTTCGGATGAGGAGGCAATCAAGGAACGGAAGAGACGGAGCAGGAAACAGGGAAAGTGAAAGGGCTCAAGGGATGAAATGGGCGTAAGATTCCGGGAAACACGGGGGGGATAAAATTGGTACGCAGAGGAGGAAGACATCCTAGAAGGCTATCTAGAGCGATTAAAATTGGCGAGAAAAAAGGCGTTTCGTTATCCCTTTTTGCTTCAGAGTTGTCTCTCGTCACTCTCCGACGAGATCCTGTCCGGCGAGAGGAAGTCCCGGCTGTAGAAGAGCGCTCTCGACACAACTCTCGAGTGCCCTCGGAAAGTGATCCTCGAATTAAATACGAATTTGGTCGTTCCTCTTCAAAGTTCGTCGAAGTGTGCGTGGGTGCGATTAAATGTCTTTCTGACTTGTTACGGGAAGATCTCTCCTTTGATGTTCAAGGTAGAGAAGATAAATGGGGAGTTGAAGATCTTTTTAGTTCCTCGTTGCGTGAAATGAAACAAGTCAACAACCCATCGGTTACACGAAGTGTGCGTTAAAGTTATTACGTCTAAGTATATATTCATTCTTCACCGCGTTTTTACTTGGAATTGCAAATATTTTTGTTTGATTAATGTGTATGTTATGATTTGCGTGTATGTGAATTGATCTTCGAGTATTCTGCATAATAAAATTTTCAATAACATTTAGGAAGTGAATGGGCTCACGGAGAGCCAAGTGGGATATGCGTTCGCCTTTGGTGCAAGCGGTCCCGGGTTCGACTCACGGTGGGGAATCACGTTCGAAATGACCTTACTTTTTGAAGCACTATTAACAATACTACCACTACAGAAAGTACGCCGAAATAACTTTTATGGACGTTTAAGATCCGTAGTTTACAAATCTATTGATGGTACTCAGAGAATCTTCTAAGACTATACTTTAAAATAGACTTTCAAATGAGTTTTATGATTGTAGTGATAAGTTTCTTATTAGTTAAGTTAGTGCGAATCTCAGGGATGTCAAAAAAGGAAAATGTTCTCTCAACGCTTCGCCGATTACGCTGCTGGTATCATCAGGATTCAATTAAGAGAGTTACTTCCTTGAAACTTCCATAAATTTTCGTCATCCTTTCACTATTTGTCGTTCGTTTACTTTCACCATTTGACTTTAGTCGTTTGGGTCGCGACGAAATATTTATATATATATATTTAAATCGCGAAACGACCTGACAGCCTTAACCGTGGGGATGAATACTCCCTCTCCAACACATGGAAACGAATATTACGACACAAAAAACTAGGTGTGCCATTCGGAAAATAGACGAAATAAACGAAAACTATATGTGCCATTCGGAAGATTTTGTGGGCGAAGGTGAGTGATTTGTCTGACTAAACAGAATCGTCCTCACCCTCCACTCGGAGTGTGGAATGTCCGGGTTTGAGTCCCGGTACTGTCATTTATTTTTCATGTCCGTTCTTCCTTGAGTTAATATATCGCCATGTAGTGTGATTAGCATGTAAAATTATAGGGATTTTTCATTCTTTTCCATTGCAGTCCACAATAAAAACTTAAATACTGAATCCACAATAAAAACTTAAATTCTAAAGCACTGGAGTTCTAGTTTTATCAAATATTCACTAATAAGCAGATGCTCATCATTAGTGTTAAGGATCATAAAGTCTTTGTTAGAGGTTGGTGACCTATTAGAGGGTAGCCTATTTGTGTAGCGTTGTTGTAGACAACGGCAGAGAGAGAACAACAGTTCAAAGAGGCGACTAATAATTAGAGAAAGTGGAGCTCCTCTCGGGAGAATTGCACATGAAAGAGCTGAAAGCGACTTTGCCTTGCAGATGATGTTTGTTTCGCACATGCGACCTCCGTAATGAAAAGAAGAGAGGATACTATATAGTATCACGCCGGGATTTACGAGATAATTACTAACGAATACTAACTTTTACTAAGAGTAAAAGAAGTGTACATCCAATCGAACAGATTTTATGAAGTATGATGGAGTTAAAACCTCAATGAATGTATTTGTGTTACTTATGTATCTTGGTTACCATTTAGTAAGGCCTAAATAAGGTCAAGCAAAACTATTGGTCTTTTATGCAATCCTTGGATGCTTGTTAATAATTTATAATATCTAAAACATGGAAGGAAACGTAACAGGATTATAAGAAATAATGGATGTGGGAATGAAAAATGGCAGATTAAGTGGACAATAGAGAAACTGCATGTTTGTTGGATTACTCTCGTGAAGCTGCAAAGAGGTCACGAAGAGAAAGAATCACGAATAAGAACTTGAGACACGGAATTATCGGTGGCACTATAAAAATACCTGATATTGTATCTAAAACTAGATATTAAAAAGTTATATTCACATAGAATCCGCATAAAAGAATATGAGAAAGAATGTGCTGGTAAGAGGGATTAGTCGGAACAATCAGAGGTTATATGACCTCTGGGTAAATAATGAGCAATGGAGGTAAGGAATTAGAAAATATCGTCAAGTTAAACCGATATATGGATATGTATCTGTGTTATAAACTCATCAGCGCTAAGGCCGGTTGGTTATACAATCCCTCCATCATTACTAACAGTAAGTTTTGGGTAACCTATTGGGCAAGGAGGAGATAATCGAAAAGTGATATAGTTTGCCATAGCTTCCCAAACCGAGCCTGAGCGCTATTTATCAATTCAATATTTTCCAATTTATCTATGGATAACACTGTTTATATCACTCAATAAGGAGCAAACAATGAATGCCATCATTCAGAACAATTTATCAAGGTTATAACGAATTTTAATTAAAAATACATACATGTTTATGTGTGTGCTATTATTATTATGAATTATTCGGTATAGATATTTATGTAAATACCGTCTATTAGTTTTTTCTTTTACTCTTCAATAAATGTTTTTACGTGTAAGCTTAGGAAACCGTAGTCTAAGGGTTGGCGATCTATCGATAGTGTTGTCTCGGTGAAAGTTCCCTCTCAAAGGATTTCAGCCGCCTGCTCAGATTCTTTTTCCCCGGCGGCCAGAATCTTCCATTGAGCTTAGAGTCTTGCCACTACTGTAGGCCGCTTTTCCAACTTAAATGGTCTCCTTCGCACTTCGTTTGTACCACGCTATTGTATGTCTTGTATTTGAGACATCAAAGAACAAATGAATAAAATACATTTTATATATTTAAGATATCAAAGGATAATTGAAATAATCGATAAATAAGTAAAAGACAACAAAGGAAAGGGATAGTTAACCTTTGAATCCTCAGCTTCTTGGCATGCATAGAATTATTTTAAGTTTAAGGCTATCAGTGACTCGGTTGATCAGGCATTCTTTTAGCTCTACAGTGACAAGAAGCTTTAACCTTTGAATCCTCAGCTTCTTGGCATGCATAGAATTATTTTAAGTTTAAGGCTATCAGTGACTCGGTTGATCAGGCATTCTTTTAGCTCTACAGTGACAGAAACAGTAACCCCACGTTGAAGATTGCCGAGGATGAGGTGCCTTTTTGGTCTGAATGTCGGCTACGGTGAGGTTGGCAGGTGCATTTCCTGGACATGGGGTGTTTTGCACTTCTAGATGATTTCATGGAATTTGATTCCCTGCATTGTATTAAGAGATGAAAGGTATTTCTGAAAAACGCCAGTGAAAAGAATCGCCATTCAATTATAAAGGAAGCGAGGAATACATTACTTAAGCAAAATATTCTAGAGTATGCTTTGAGAGTGTACCTCATACGCATGGATCGATGGACTGCCTCTTTTCTTTAATACTCGACGGCTCTCTGATGTATTTAGGATATTCTATGGACGATATACACATCAGTGACTCCTCTCATCACATTCACAGCCTGGATAAGTACAGATCTACTTCAGAATACACAGGAAACTACTTCTTCCGTGAAAAGGCTTACTGCCGTCTTTTGTCCGGCAATACGTACGCCAATTGCAAGGAATAAAATCCTCTAAAAGCAGGTCTAATGACCAAGTGCTTCCGTTACTCAAGTCCAGAATTGCATCTTTCAAATTGGCTTCCTTTGAAAGCAATGGAACATCATGTCTGAACCTTACTAATACACTCACTGGACATTTTTGCTAATGTGAATGCACTACGAGAAAATGGATTGCTTTCTGTAAAACCTTTAACACACAGAAAGAACTTCGTGAAGAGAATTAAGGACAGGAAAGACTAAGAGGAAGTGAGAATATAAAAAGAAAACACGATTCAAATTTAGTTCACGTTAGTATTCGGATATGTAAAGGCCTCTCCTTAGGGATTTTTCCTAAATTTTGAGAGGACTATACCAGCGTCGTCCGAAAACTTAATTTGCGTGAAATTGAAACAGCAGAACTGAAATAACTCCTTTATTTAATCAGCACTCGTGAAAAGCCGAGGTACTTCTTACAGTTGCTTTGAGTAATTATGAATAATTTCGGAAATTAAGAGTCTCATGGGTTTTAAAAACACAACATAGTTTCCATTCATCTTCTCACCTTCAATTACGTCTGATAAGAGTATAAATCTTTGAAAAGTGTAAAACAAGACCATCCTTATGAAAAAGAGGCAATTAATGCTGTTAGAAACCAAGCATTAACAGAAATAATTCGAAAACTGTCCGGAATGTATGCATCAACTAAGCTCAGATATATACTTGTATCCGCTCAGCCTTTGAGATATGCATGTAACATTGATATATACCTTAAAATAAACATTTAATTCTTAAGTTTTTTAAATCGTATTAAAGAACCCAAGGAAGAATGGACTTGAAAAAAGTCTGACGGGACCGGGAAACGAACCCGGGTCTCCCAATTGCCGGTCGGGTGCTCTGTCCGTTGAGCTATCCCGGCAGAACATTTCTCCAAGCCATTCGGGATTTGCCATTCCAAGCCATTCCCGGTCCCGTCAGACTTTTTTCAAGTCCATTCTTCCTTGGGATTTTTCCTGGGTGCGCACCATCTTGCGCAAAGTCACCCTTACCCGTTTTCCGTTTTTCGTATTAAAGAAATTTGAAATAAAGAAACATGTTAGTATAGCAATGTATTAATGTAAATTAATTGTGTACGCAGTCGGAACAGCAAAAATTGGCCAAGACATCGAATAAAACATTCAAGAAATAGAGAAACAAATACGAAAAGTCATCCGAAAAGTACTTATCTTATACTTAAAGTATCGGACAGATCTGAATGAAGAGAACAGTTTCAGAAATCTACAATATACACGAATAAGATTACTGTTAGGTTCACGAAAAGAAGGCACGTGGCGAATTCTCGAAGTCATCAACTCAGGTGTGTGTACAGGGCAGGTGTGCAACGCGTTCGACTGCGGTGAAAGCGGTCCTGGATTCAATTCCCGGTGGGAGACAACATGAGAAATGACCTAAGCTGTCGAAGTACTTTTAACAAACAAACTACTTATATAATAAAACTACTGTAAATGAATTACCTTTAGGGAAAGGGCTAAAAGATTCAGCCCAAGTAGCAAGTGCAAGGAGACCTCAGGCCATAAAATATGGCAATGTACGATGTAGAATATCGGAGAAATTCAGGAACGCCATCAAAAAGAACAAATTTGAAACCACGGCACAAGTGGTTTCAAATTTTAAACTTCTAAAAAAAAAAAAACAAAATATGTAAACGTAAGTGTAAGTGGACGGAAGAGCGAAAGAAAAAACAGGGAACACATAAAGAGGATTTGGGAAGAATGAAAGAGCACGAGGAAATCATCATGGAGGAATTAAAAGCTCAAATGCTCTCTTTAACAGGAACTGATTATCAATAATAATAATATATATTAGTGTAATTCAGGACTGAAATAAATGCATCACTGAATTCGTCATCACTCATACCCAGTCGCTTTCGTATTAATAAATCCAATTATAACGAGTCAAAAGAAAGTTAGAGATTAATATCCCTCTTTCATTCCGAAAGATAATTGAAAATTACCCCTTTCATCGGCAATGATTACGGAAAATATAGTTAAAGCACATTATGAATATAAAAAAACATATTCGGTATAGCTTTAATTTGTAAATTTTCATTTAATTATTTTCATCCTTGTATTTAGTACGATAATAATAGGCCCAATTTCGTCCTCATTGACCGTTTGAAGTATTATTTCAGTTAGCATACGTAGACCTCCTCAATTATTCCGAACGAAGCGCCATCTCTCGTAAAATCCTCTTTTGAATTTACTCGGAGGTTCTTGGAGGCGTTCATTTTTTAAAATACGTCCTCCGCTTGAGAATAAGCTTCCGGGTGAAGACACTCGTTGGATTGCACCAAAGTGTCGCTGAGATGTAGTTGTCCTGCTTTAAAAGAGGCCCTCCGCAGCTCTCGCATTATGCTCGCGCAGTATTCTCTCTCCAAAATCCCCTTCCCATCGAGGCAAGAGCACTTGAGGCATCAGTGGGCAACTTCCACGAGACCCGTCTCCTTCAACCCAAACATTTTTACGCTCTTCGCAGCTTCTAAAGAGAAGCCGAGCTGCAATGCAAGAGTGCATTTCGTGGAGAACAGTTCCTTTCATTCCGAGTAAGGATGGAAGACATGTCACTCTTTTCAACAAGGATTTAAGGAACGTCACTGTTTCCCAAACGAATCGTTACACATTCTCACAACGTTGAGAACTTGCATGAAGCATTCCCATTTATTCAACAAGATGTGGGGTGGTGCGCCATCCCAGGATGACGGAAGTCTTACGGACCTGTTTTTCTACATTCGTCCGAGAAGAAATGTGTACTTGCCTATTTATACGTACATAAATAAAAATTCTAGGCGTTGAGAAGCGGAGTATATTCGAGATATTTGGTTCATTGTGAATATAATTGTGGACGACAAAAAGTTTTTGATAAATGCTGTGAGAGATAAAGGAAAAAAGTCGCTAATGGACGTGATTTTCAAAAAGGAAAACCAACATAGAATTGCGTGTATTCTATAACATTTAATCTTATAAAATTCTTGAATACATTTGTTATGTCCTGATTCCAGCGTGAATGCAAAGTTCGATACGAGAGATATTTGGAAATCTGTGAGATTTAAGGAGCCCGAGTATGAAGATAACTCAATTTCAGCTGCCGTTGCTCGTATCGTACAGTTCATTATCAACTCCTCATACAACGCTGATGGAACACAACATGCTCCTCATTATTCGATCGTAGTCACGGAGATATTCCAATTAAAAGCGTTGACATTAGATTCCTGAAATAAAAGTTATTGGAGGTAACTTTTATTTTTTCCACATATTATGCATCAGTCGTTCACAACGCACTTCGAATCACTGCATTAACTTGTAATCACTGTGAGATATTCGTAAAAGATAAATTGAGATCAGTATGTGCCTTCTGTGAGCCAAGCATCACGGTTGGTTCTTCCAAACAGATTGCATTAGAAATTATCATGCCTCACAAAATCTAAGACTGCTATTAAAGAAAAAGAGTTTAGAAGATCCTGCGGCTAGGAATAGAAACAGTTTATGGAAAAGACAAGCAAAAAAGATGTAGACTGATGTTGAACAAAATATCATAGAGGAAGTGGTAAATCCAAGAAAGGGATCTACTTTGTATTTCCACAGAAAATTTGGGAAAGGTTGTTTCTCTTTTTGGTTATGGCACCTTTCCACTAAACTTAGCTTGGCCTCATCAGATTTATATAGGGAGGGGAAATAATAACTGGAGTAATACATTTTGTAAAATAAAGGGATTACGATATTTTACTACGTTCTTGGCTGCATAAGAATGTTGTTAGGGTCGATAGCGCAGAGAGAAATTATGTGAAAAAAGAAGAAATGAAGTTCAAATGGGAGGCAGCCTCTTCATTTGGTAAGAAAGTTAATTACGAGAAGGGATGAGCTCGCTAATTTATTTTATTTTATATATTTTTAAGGTATTGGTAGTAGAACTCTTAAAAGTTCTTAAATAGTGTAGGTTGTTTGGCACATACTATGGGCCCCCATATATGGGAATCGATCCCGGAACCGCTTTCACCAAAGGCGAACCTGCTAACCATTTGTCTATCCATAGCCACAACGAATTTGTGAGTTTCTTATGTTTTCATAACTTACTACCACTTACTACTACTTTATACTACTTTATATTATATGCATAATTATATAAATATAATGTATATATTTTAAAACATTAATCGTTTTTTTGGTACTAGTATTTGAGAAAAATTTCCTCAGTGTTCACGGTTACCTAGATAACTATCTCGGGAGCCCACCGTAATTTTTCCATTTTGATATTCCGTTTGATTCCATTCCAATTTGATTATAGACTTAATGAAAGTTAGAAAAGCTGCATTGATAGATCATCTTCGATTTCTGCAACGAATACTACAAGACTTATTTTACTCCAAGAATACTAGGAAAAGACTTTAGGCACTTTAGCGTGCACCCCGTTTAGGAAAACCCCAAGGAAAAACGGACATGTAGAAAGGCTGACGGTACCGAGAATTGAACCCGGACCACCCAGTTTCCGATTGGTTACTCTGACCACTGAGCTATTCGGTCAAAACCTAAACTGTTGAGTGCTGTTTCGCCGTATAGATCAGTGATCAGACCAATCAACAGGAAACTGGGAGACCAGGGTTCAATTCCCGGTACCGTCAGACATTTTTCATGTTTATTTCTCCTTCGGAATTTTCTAAGAATGCTATTAGAATTGTTAACCAATGAACTATTAACTATGAGCCTATTTGAAATCTATTGCGTTTAGTTCTATCAAAGACATTGATGAAAGAGACGTGCGAATACGTTTGAATAGTTTCAATTAAAAATAAATTTATTGCGAGTTAATTTTGCTAATCTCTTGCAGCTTATTAGATCTTGTTTCAATTTTTCTGATCGTAACATTACCAATTCTAGTCGCTGTTAAGATCGTAGCATTCTGTGAGATTATATTGATGGTTTTCTTTGTAAAATTTTCAATTTCCCGTTGATTTTGCAGCTTTTCGTACCCCTGGAGAGTTTATTACATATGAATCCCTTGTCTCAAACGGTGCGCGAGCAATGCATTAGATACCCGTCGCTGGGTACTTATACAAATTCACCAGTTTCGTAAATGTACCGAAAGTATAGAAATCCATAATGATATAGCAGCTTTGTGCATTCATCAGTGGCTTCAGTGAAGCCATTTCAGGCCCTCATGTTTAGGATTATGCGAGGAAAAGTTTGATGCGGAAGTTCACCCTGAAGAGGTATCGAATTAAAGGATCTGAATTTAAAACGAAGCACCGCTCCCAATTTCAACAGCAACATATTGGTCTTTAAGTCTTTCCTTTCACAGCCTAAATATGTAAAACTCTTCCTCTGTCGCACCGACGAGTGAAGCAGAAGAAAACTGTAGGAATAGCAGACGGAGAGGGCGTAGGAGGATGGCAGATCCCTTCACCGAATGTGCTCAGGAGTGCGAAACAAAAGAAGCATGAGGAAGCGCATTAATTTCGCCCTGGAACTCCGAAGAGCCTTCGCTTATTCCGAGAGAGACGTGTGGAGGGAAGGAGGGGTCGAGGTTTGGAGTGGTTGGTCGTTGGAAGGGAAAGTGAGGATACGACGGAGGTAGCTAAATTGACTTGGTTTATGCGGAGTAAAATTGAGAGGAGAGGTGATGCATTGATGTAAAAAGTTCGTATCCTTCATCTACGTCTACATAAATTCCCTGCAAGCTGCATTACGGGCGTGTCAAGGTGAAAAACCGAACGTTCGGGTAACCTAAAGGAATAACAAGTGTGAAAAATAGCGACACGACTGGGACTCGAACCCAGGTCTCCCACTTTCCGGGCAGGTATTCTAACCACTGAACTACCGTGCCGCGTCTCTCTCACACTGTTAAGGGAATGCTTTGTGAGCAAGACTGGCAGTCTCCACATAGTGGCACAACCTGCCGTCCGAGGTCCTCACAGAGGCAGCC
>KZ308133.1:347711-481750 GCA_000376725.2 Ladona fulva | reverse complement strand
TATATATATATATTTTTTAACAAGATCAGTAGAAATAAGAGAATATAAATAATAGAAGGGTATAAAGAATGATTTTGTGGGAAAAACTGCAATTTTATTTTATCGCAGAAAAAATGTTTCCACTGTAGAAAAAAGACCAAGGATATATACTTTTACAGTAAAAAATATTTCATTTTCTGTGACCTGACGATGGCAATGAAACGCCGAAATCGGTTGTCATTAAAAACATTTTGGAAATGTATATATCATTCCTATTCCTTTCCACAAAATTTCGGCCGTCTCCGTAGATTTTATTGCATTATTTTAATGCTAACTTTTTAATCCTCGCGATGACTTCTGTCGCAATGATCCCATAAACCATTGTTGGATCATTGTTACCCACGTTCGAGCTGAATTCTTGTGAAGAAGTGAAAGACTCATTGGACTTAACTATATGTTCATATATTCATAAGCAAGTAGATCTGTGTAGTATAAAATACATAATTTTAGTGCGAAACAATTGTAACATTTCTCAAATTCCAAGAAATTGAAATAAATTGGAATACCTTTAAATACATTTCTAGATTTTTAAAACTCTCATTTAGTAACTGTCATTAAAGTGTTAACATTGCTGTAATGTAAATGATGATAATGTGGATCGGGGATATGATATGCAGAGAAAGTGTTTTATTTAATTTATTTTATCCTCAGTCCTTCCTTTCATAACATGGAAGCTATTGAGGTATGAGTGATGCTGAATATTGCCATTATTTCATCATTCAATGATATAAAATGTGTTATACAATAGAAATTGAGATGTAGTTTTTCCTTTTACCATCTTCCACTGCCTCATTCTCTCTCCAGGGAATTTCATACCTATGGAAGAGGGGCTGTGTATTAAACCAATCATCGGGTTTAATTATGTCCTAACATGCATTTTAAGGACATATCTTTTACCATTAGGTTTCTTTGTGACAATACATATACGTAACTATTTCATTGCTAGAGTTAGTTATAAGCATGGTGTTTAGCTAAAGCATACTCCTACATGCAATATGTCCCTAATAAGTTCATAGTTCTTTCTTAAAATGATGTATATGATAAAGGAATAACAAGTGTGAAAAATAGCGACACGACTGGGACTCGAACCCAGGTCTCCCACTTTCCGGGCAGGTATTCTAACCGCTGAACTACCGTACCGCGTCTCTCTCACACTGTTAAGGGAGTGCTTTGTGAGCAAGACAGCAGTCTCCACATAGTGGCACAACCTGCCGACCGAGGTCCTCACAGAGGCAGCCAACTCACAAAGCAGGTATTATTGAGGTTTTTCCCCCAAGGAAATCACGAGGATTAAAGGGAAAGTGTGAGAGAGACGCGGCACGGTAGTTCAGCGGTTAGAATACCTGCCCGGAAAGTGGGAGACCTGGGTTCGAGTCCCAGTCGTGTCGCTATTTTTCACACTTGTTATTCCTTTGGGATTTCCGTAGGTTTTCAATCTACTAAGACACCTCCCTTTCCTTTAATCCTGATGTATATGATATCAAATCCATACAGAAGCAAGAAAATAAATTCAGAATTCAGTGGTTTTGACTTCAGTGGAAAAGCTACTCGTTTTTATGAAGAAAACTTCGCTGAATGTAGAGTCGAGTAAATTAATAGTCACGGAAAAGACAGTTTTATCTTAAAAAACTGCAAGTCAAGAATAAATATTTCTTCCCATTTGCGTCCATTTCATCAAAATGAGTCTCAATCTTCTATTATTTCGTAGTGGATTTGTAAGTTGAGTCGTTTTCCGTCAGAAGTCCTCCAGATCGTCTTGTCCCGTTGGTTTATGGTAAATTTCCTTCTGTTCGCGTAACACTGACGTAAAGAATGCGTTTAGGGGAATACTCAATCTAGCAATGGTTCACTGAAGAATGACTCATAGGGATCGCTCGGAGCTCATTATTCTTGGACATTCCATACAGCATTGGCAAGTGGTTCATCGCCCAGAGAATTCCACAGCGCGATTAGACCAACTACAAATCAAACCGTTATTTTCAAATGGCACCGCAATGAACCCTGCAGGTAAACAGACGAGTAACGCCAAAGGACACCTTCTTTGGGAAAGAAAAAGAACTGTGTTTTTCTACCTCTTCTCATAACCTCAGCGCCTTTAGTCCATTGACTGTTGAGTGACCGAGTGGCGAATATTGGAGTCGTGCTTTAGTCATCGAGAGGGCCTGTGAGAAATTTGTGTAGCTTGTGAAGTTACGACTCGTACACCGTTGGGAAAGAAGTTTTGGCGGCCTTTTAGTGTTGTCTTACGAAGAATTGAGTAGTGCTTAAATGAGAATTGAGTGTCAAGATTGCAGCAACGGAAAGATCGGATGAGAATGTGTATTCCCTTTCACCATATCAGGAGGCAAAAAGTCGAGAGTTCCACAGAGGGCATCTCTTCCGTACGGTCGTATGAATTGAACTTTTAAAGTCTACAACTTTGAATTCTCCACTGAGATCAACAGACGCTTTTCTTGTTTCATATCACTGTGAATTATTTTCCTTTGGTGGCAGTATTGTAAGGTCAATGCTATTTGTGCGATGAATCCAGCAATCCTCTTTTCGTCTAATCTTCCATTCTTCCAAATTATCTTATTTTGCGTGATTTTAGTCCAAAAGTCATAGAATATTCGTTTAGATGAAATTCAAATGTGTAAGAAGAAGATGTACTTCAGCTGTTTTGGATTCTCAAGGGATCTCAAGAGGACGACATAATCAGGTAAACGAAAATTCAAGTAATTTTTCCCAAAACCGTCGAATATAATTGGTAGTAACATGAAATATCATGAAAATAGCAAAATTAACTGTTAATTAAGTCATAAATCGTTAATATTTGGCCCGGGTAACCTATCTGTTTCAGTTTAATTTTTCTATCGTTTTTCCATAAATTCAAATGTTAGTTTTTTTATACTTTGAATTTTTCCGTATCTCAAATGTTTTTCTAAATGAATTTCCTGGGGAAGTACCATAAATATGGATAACGAATAACGTATCGGATTGTAAGACATTACTCAAGACTTCAGCATAACTCGTTGGAACTGAAATTCACGTTTTTACATTACTACGTTGATACAATTTTCGAGAATAAATTTTAAATATCGCAATAGTATTAATCTGTGGTAGTAATAGTAATCTGGCATAGGATTCGAGTGGTTTAAGGTGTTTCGCGGGATATTAACTAAGGTCTTCATCAACGGCAATCCGTGATAAGATACTCTGCCTCGAAATTGCTTTACTCTCGATAGGCATCTTATAGGGGTCTNCCTCTCTCTCGTAGAGAGTATACACACGACATGTCGCTTTTTGTTGTGTCGCGACACGACGAAAAAAAGAAATGCAGCTATTATGTTATAATTTCGAGTCTGTCAGCAGGATATGGCTACAAAGAAGCATTGTATATAACGCTGTCAGTCTCAGCATTGCGGTTTTGGAATTAGACACTTTTTGAAAATCGTTTCTATTCACCCGCTGGTCCAATTCTACCCCCTCTACCCAATTACTCAGAGGTTTCAGTGGGTCTCGTGGCGGCAGTAGATGGGGTTCTTAGCTCTTCCGTTGGTGCAGGAAATAGCAGGTCGTTATCATTTCCATTTTAATGCTTCACAGTGTGTACAAACAATACCCATTTCACCAATCCAAACTTCTGATTACTCATGCTAATTGACATTTGGGTATAATCAATATGAGTTGGCTGGATATCGTGGAAAGCCATGACAAAGTTCTCAATAAACACACACTACTTCGTAACTTCCACAAATTATAGTTGAAGTTACGAAGTGATCAATTGAAGTTTAATGAGAACTTTGATATTTGGGTTATATTGAAATGGCAATCGTTTCAACTTTACCTTTAGAATGTACGTTATGACAATGATTTATTCCGAATCTTCCAAATCTTGACAGAATATCACTTCTTTCTCTTCTTGCGATTCATTTGACTGAATTTTATGGTCAAATTTCATTAAAAATATCCAAAAATTAAGGACGTGACGCTTAACTATTCAATAAATAAATTTATCTCGTTTAAATACAGGATGGATAAAACTTCAATTTCAGAAACCTGAAGGAAGAATGGACTTGAAAAAAGTCTGACGGGACCGGGAATCGAACCTGGGTCTCCCAAATTGCCGGTTGGGTGCTCTGTCCGTTGAGCTATCCCGGCAGCTATTCCGGCTCCAAGCCATTCGGGACCTCGGGCCATTCAAGTTCATTCTTCCTTGGGATTTTTCCTGGGTGCGCACGATCTTGCGTTTTTATTATTGATGTATTTAAAGAATTTTAAGAGCTTTAGGAACTTGGAATATTTAGTGTAAATACAAGCAAAGAAGTAGGTTCGTATGATTTCTTGGTACATAACATACAAACGCGTTACCTAATCTTATAGTTCACTTTTAGAGATAAGAGATTTCGCTTAAACATAATTAAAAGTTAAAGAACGTGTTGGTTCATCGGTTACAAATGAAACAAGAAACTGCTATTCATAGGTTATTTGAAGTCAAATGTTATTTTATTAAATAAATAGTTAATCAAAACTAATCTGATTTAAACAGAGATGTGGTAGATTATCGCAAAATAAAGTTGTTGAGACAGTTTCAAATTTATTTCAAACCAGCGATTGTTTTGTGTTTGAGTGTTTGAGTAAATTATCAATTTTCCTTGCCTTTAAATAGATTGTTATGTATAAACCAACACCTTGTTTTTATTAGTCAAACCTACTCTTACTTACTAATCTAGAGTACGTGGTAGCAGAAAGTATTACAGCAAGGAGTTGGGGACTTAGCTGAGCATCATCGAAAGGTAAATCAGATTCTGTTTTGTATTTTCGAATGTTATTTGTTTTCATCTAATTTATGGTTTAGAATTTCCTCGAAATTTTATGAATGTTTGAAGATGAATCATTATATTTTCTTACTTATTTGTTTACTTTATATTTACTATGTTTTCGGGAACGATGAATTTTAAAGATAGAAAAGTTTCCATTTAATTCTTTGTGTACACAAAAAGATAATCAACTTGGAGCAGTCTTGGTTTATTTGTGTGAAAATTGAGAACAAATATTGGGAAGCATTTTCTGCATTTTAGATTAAAACGATTAACTGAATACGCGACGTATTAAAACGATATTGTGGCCACGGGCATCTTAGAGTCAACTACTATTTATGAATCTCGTATCTCTTTCAAAATTTTGTTACTAATCTCAATTTTCTGGAGATTTGAGTACATTAGTATGTTTTTAATTTCGGCTTTTGTAAAGACTATATATAGGCAATCTTTTTTCACATTATTTCCTCAAATTACTTTCCGTGAAGCAAACGTTCTAGGCATTTTTAAATGGGAACTTTTCCTTAGTATGTTACTATTGCTTCTCTAGCAATAGCTTAAGCTGAATATTATCTTCATGTGTCCCACAACATTTCTTCCCAATTTTTGTCTCTCAAATCTTTTATGATACATTTCATGTGAAATATTGAGGCACATCACAGTAGAAAATTAACTTAGCATATTGATCCTTCTGCCCTAGTTGGAGTAATGCAATAAGTGTTTTTTTGTTTTGGAGTTTGCGGTTTTGTATGTGCTGTTTGTAGTCGGAAGGTAACCCTCTTACTATTTTCTAAGTGAGCTCTTAGGTGCGAAACTGAAGGTTTTGTTTATAATTGCATGCCCAAAATCCTCCATATGGTTCAAATATCACTGATTTATCTCCAAATCTGGAATGCCTCTGCTTCATCAATAAGCGCAGAATTATTCCTATGCATTTCAAAAATAACTTGAACACATGAATTGAAGTCAACTATTCACTTGACATCACTTTAGTATAGAAAAGGCGGGTAAATCGGACAATGAAAAGGAAACTCGTCGATTTCACCGTTTGCATGAGTGAATTTCTAAGGTCATAACCAACGGAAGATCTGATACTTGTTTAGTTTTGAACGTAATTTGCAGCCTGATTGCTTTTGAAGTGTACGGCGCTGGAACAATTTCTTGAAGTGACTGCGCGGTCCTATTCGCCCGACGACTGGAGGGGGAACAGGGAGACTTGAGATGCTGATTGGGACCAATTAATTTATGCATAAATTAGTTGATTATCTGCAATTTTATGATATAAAATTATAAATTTATATTATTATATATTATTCTTTATAACAATTTAGTACAGTCTGCAATTCTTTTGGCGATACTTTAATTCAAGTACAACTTTTAATGGAATAACAAGTGCGAAAAATAGCGACATGACTGGGATTCGAACCCAGGTCTCCCACTTTCCGGGCAGGTATTCTAACCACCGAACTACCATTCCGCGTCATTTTACAATTTCCTTGGGATTCAGCCGCACGACTTCATCATGCAAAAGTTAACGCCTTTACCTTAATTCTTACGACTTTTAAAATTGAAACATACGCATTTACCGCAAAGAAATATCTTAAGTCCTTTTGCACCTATGTAGTGCTCATGATACCAACAGTTACATTTCACGCACTTTATGCAGTCTCCAAACTGTGATGGATTCGGACAATTATAAGACTTAGAGCAAAACCCCTAAACTGTGCCATTAGCTGAGTTTTCCCCAGTCTCAAGATTGTCTTCCCTGTCTGAAGATGATTCATGGAATAAGTTTCTGGAAGTTTCTTTAGCGTTCTTTTTATTTTTTCTGCCATCGTTGCTGAGCCTCTTTGATAACGGCTAGTGATGTCATTATTCGTTGTTATACTAGCAGTTTCAAAATAAAGACTAAGCTAACGATTTAAACAGTTGTATATCTACTTTCGCTTCAACTGCAGTAAAGTAAAGTAATGATAAGAAATGAAAATCTTTGTAGTTTCCACCCAGAATTCTGTGTGGAAACTACAGTTTTTCATTTCGTATCTATGGTGTTCCACCAAGTAAAGCTGAATTGTATCGATTTATCATTAAAGTAATGCTTGTCATTCGACCTGCAGCACAGAAATGAACACACGGAAGAGGTGGTCCTTTTCGCTCAACTCAATATCCTGATATTTTTAGACGTTTGGCAACACCAAATGCCCAAAAGGCACAAAAAATATCAAATTATATTAGCTATAGTTTTCATTTCACTTTTAGTAAAGAAAAATATTAAATCCGATAATTCTTACTATCTGTTGAATAGTGCAAAGTTTTATAAAAAAAACAATTTCCCACCTCTCTCTCGTAGAGAGTATACACACGACATGTCGCTTTTTGTTGTGTCGCGACACGACGAAAAAAAGAAATGCAGCTATTATGTTATAATTTCGAGTCTGTCAGCAGGATATGGCTACAAAGAAGCATTGTATATAACGCTGTCAGTCTCAGCATTGCGGTTTTGGAATTAGACACTTTTTGAAAATCGTTTCTATTCACCCGCTGGTCCAATTCTACCCCCTCTACCCAATTACTCAGAGGTTTCAGTGGGTCTCGTGGCGGCAGTAGATGGGGTTCTTAGCTCTTCCGTTGGTGCAGGAAATAGCAGGTCGTTATCATTTCCATTTTAATGCTTCACAGTGTGTACAAACAATACCCATTTCACCAATCCAAACTTCTGATTACTCATGCTAATTGACATTTGGGTATAATCAATATGAGTTGGCTGGATATCGTGGAAAGCCATGACAAAGTTCTCAATAAACACACACTACTTCGTAACTTCCACAAATTATAGTTGAAGTTACGAAGTGATCAATTGAAGTTTAATGAGAACTTTGATATTTGGGTTATATTGAAATGGCAATCGTTTCAACTTTACCTTTAGAATGTACGTTATGACAATGATTTATTCCGAATCTTCCAAATCTTGACAGAATATCACTTCTTTCTCTTCTTGCGATTCATTGGCTCTAGCTGCTGTTGCTCGGGCTATCTTCTTTAGTGCTATTCTAGCGTCTCTACGTTCCTGATTTTTTTCATTTCATTTTTTGTTTTTCCATTCATTGTTAAAAGAAAAACTTCAATTGATCTTTTTTGACGAAAACAATAAAGTGATTATTCAAAATATCTAGCCCTTAATATATGTATTTATTTTTCACCTAGCATAGCGATGGATAGAAATCACTTTTAAGATAGCGATGGTTGAAAAACATTAACTATCTTATTTGTCACATATTAATGTAGTTCTATTACGGCATTACGCGTTACATAACATCCTCAGTGCTGCTCAACTGTTGTACCAAAAGTAACTCCTGATTTCAGCAATAAAATCGTTCGCGTCGAATTTACGTTATGAATGCACCTCATTTATCCAAAATAAACTTATCGTGTAAAGAAATTTCCCCGTAGAAACATTGGAATTTATTACTTAATTCATAGGTTTTAATTATTTAAGTGTTGGTTGAAAATACTAAACATTTTTCAGCCGCAAAATTTGGTTTAAAATGTAGATGCGCCGTATTGGAAGTAAGGTTAAGGAATTAAACTCTTTGAAATATCACTTTCATTCTTGCATTGATTTTTGCGATCCCACATTTCTATTGATTTGAGATCTAAGACAGTGCATCTAACGGTAACCAATGGCAATAATAATTCTTCCATTAGAAGATCCAAACGTATGGTATAAATGATAAGGGAGCTGCTTAACCCCCAACGCTTCCTTTTCTCTCATATCTCGGAAGAACACAATTTAGTTCCCAGACATTCTTTCTTTAAAGGAGGCAACTTCATTTGACACAACTCCTTTTTTCTTTTCTCGGAATCTGATCCGAATGAAATCGACTTCGATTCGCGCTCTTTCCTTATTTTCCTTCCCCCTAAACTCATGAGCCCTCTGCAGAAGACGGCGGGAGATGTGCTTCGCCTCCGGAGCGATTCCTCTCTGCAGAGGAGAGCGAGATTTAGCGCGGACGGAGGCTCATCAGCATAAATTATTACTGCAGAAGCTAAACCACTGTTTACAAATAGACCTGCCCTCTCTAGCTTCATTTGCGCATAACAGGAGCCATCTGCTCAGTAGGTGTTCCACTCTATCTATTCATAATCGCCACTTAGCCTTGATTGAAAAATAATATTCTACGGCGATACTTACTAGAATTATTAAAAATAAATATTTGCGTTTATTATTAATCCGTAAAAATAAAGTGTAATTCCGCAAGAAAAAATATACATTTGCATATTGGTTAACCGGTTTCGCTATATTAAGCCATGCGGTAATGGCGACCTCAACTTTGAATGGTATTTTCCCTGTGGAAGTGCACTTTTTTGGCTGAGCTATTGAGAATAAAATGTTAGGCTCTGTTTTTCTAGGAGAGACGGACATGAAAATAGTCTAACAGGACCGGGACTCGAACCCGGGAGAATGCACTGACCATTAAGCTATCTTGTCAAAACCGGGAAATATTTGTCGCAGGGCGACTTTTCATGCAATTCCTTATTTATTCCTTTCCTTTAGGTAAGTTCCGCTTGCGTATGCATCTACTTGAATTTATAATCCTTTGTTTCCTCATTTACGTTATAAATGCGGTGTGATATTTCTAGAAGAAATTGCATCCAATTTCATAGTAACAATAGCATATTAATCATGTAAAATTGTATATGGGCTGCTCAACCCATTAGTGAATGTTATTAATTTATTTACAAGGAGAAAAGTCTCGGGATTCACCCATATCTATCTATATATATAAAGCAGAAATTCTGTGTGTTTGTGTGTTTGTTTGTTCGTCCGCGATTGGAGTCCACACCGTTTGTCCGATTTGCTTCAAACTTTGCATACGTGTTCTCTGAGATCCAGAAGGAAGCACTGTCAACTTTTCATTCGCAAAATTTGCTGGGTTTGAACCAAGATCGTTCAGATAGATTTCCATAAGAAATACACGTAAAGTTCAATTTTATCGGTTAGAGACTTTATTTCTTTTGCAAAATTAAATTAGAGGGAATAATCATACAAAATCAAGATAAGTACCAAAAGAAGGGAAATTGAATGCAGATTCTTATTATTGTCGTAGAACAAAGCTTTCGTTTCGAAATTGCGAGAATTTAGATAAAAATATGCGAATATTTTGTGAAATTTTGAGGTTTTAAACAACCCGTCCCCCTAACGACAAATGCGATTGTCGATTTCGAGTTCATGCATTTTCCCATAAGAATGCATGTGTATTTAGGCCCATTTAGAAGCAATTGACGGTATGAAGAGGATGAAAATTTTCAGAGATTTTAATTTTATCAGTCACGAACAATTTGCAGTTATGAATTACAGGGGCAGCAAACATGCGTAGCACCGTAATAAATTAGTGAAGATGGAGGAGTAACGTTTTATTTATCAGTTTGGACTCTTGACAATTTTACGATTAAATGTACCAGAACCGGAAGTTTAAAATCTTGCAAACTTACACATTACTTTGAGACATGCTAATAATAAGAGGGATATTCCATAATGATACACATTCTTATTGTTGATTGTAGATTTCTGCCTCGAACTTCAATAATTTTCAATAACCTGTTCCATTGGACTAAACTAAGATGCGAGATGTTATTTTCTCTTATGTACAAATAGGTATATTATATTTAATCCGACATCTATTTTCCCCGTTGAGAATCAACGGGCACTTCAGCTAGTACTTTACATAAAAGACAAATGAGCTGATTTTCACTTTCAATAGCGCTCCTAAATAGCCAATTTGTTTGCATAAATAGAAAAAAAGAGTAGGGATAGGGAAGTCAAAATTATAATATCAGAAAATTGTGATATATTTCCACCGAAGTATCTGTTTATCACGAATAGAGGCATACATTTTCTAACATAGCTCAAATAAAGTAAATATGAAAAAGAACAAAGTCCACTGTTTCTGCCTGAGTTATACGGTAGCTCTCCATTTTAAGGGAGGGATAGAAATTTAACTTTTACTCGTTGCCACTGGAATTTATTCTTACAACCTAGGTTTCAACGCTTATCGTCATTACCACCTGATACCAGGGTCGCAAGAATCAAGTCCTGCGGTAACAAGTAAAATCTGAGTTCAATTTTTATCTCGTTATGATAAAAAACTTGCATATTCAGATAAAAATGGAAGTAAATCCTGGATCATAAAAGTGGTCCAAGTAATAATAAAATTCTTTCATATGTTTTGCTTTGAATTCTTATAATCTATCGCTATACTAAGAATTTTAAAAATTGTTGAAATGAAACAATTAGATTAAGTTCTTAGTGGCCTCGTTAAACAGAAATGAATTCATCTTCTACGCTGAAGCCAAGTCTTTTTCTCTACCGTAAATCTAATATTCGAGGAAAAGAATCGCATTATTGTGCTAAAATTGAAATCTAGAAATGACGAGACCTAATTAGCCCGAGCCGAAGATATTATAATGAATAATTTTGTTCTTATCAAAATAATGGAACTCAATACTTTTCCCTGATTAAAGTCACTTTTATGTTATTCGGATTATAATGAAATGACTAGTTATGTCTATTCTTTACCATACAATTATTACTTATCAAGTTGGTGCGAATATTGGCAGCTTGATTTTGAATATAAAGAACTGTGCAGATATGACTAGAAGCTATGAATTTCATGCTTTCCATACCATGTTTAAAGATAACCTTCGGAGTACATGGAACTCTACAATTATCTAGACATTGTACTTTAACCTAGTTTATTCTTCAAAGAGCACATCCGAGTTAAACCCAAAGATTTAGCTGTAAAACTCTTTGCTTATGTTGATCGAGAACGAAAGAAATAACGTGGTTCAATTTTTTTACGCTCGATCTCTTTTCAACCTTTTCCCTAACGGGTTTTGAAATTATTTTCTGTTTTAGTATCGTCGGCTGCTTTTTTTCAAATGACTTTTTTCATCTAAATTTCATACTTGATATAAAATTGCGATTGAGTAGACATTAAACGACATATGCTACGTTTATTTTAAACTATAAAAATATGAGATGAAGAAAAATACGTTCAACTCAGAAATGAAACGGCATCAAATAGAGTGCCCGTGCCACGCGCAGAAATGTAAAATTTCGAAAGATGTTGCATTTTTGTGACTTTTTAGCACTAACTAATCTATCTATCACGACGAAATAGCATTTAAAAAGTTAATTGGAGGTGATTTCATATGGAAATTGTCTTAATTCGTATCCCTTGGCAAATACCGACCCCCTTGGGAGAGTTTATTGATCCGTCCTTGATTATACCTCAACTGTGTCTAGCTTTCTCACTCTTATTTTTGCTTTTTCTATCCAGATAACCTTTTCACTTCTTCATTGAAAATGGCTCCACATATTCTTTCTCTTTCTTCTGAAATGCCATGTTAGAAGTTTAAGTGAGAGTGTGAACTCCTTAGCACTTCTTGATTGCCGTTTAAATTCTTGTAACTCGTCGTCGTCCTTTAGAAGGCTTCTGAGCGTAGGTGGGAGCCTGAGGCTATGAAAATGAGAAGCTCGAACTTCTCTCACTCCTCCTTTGATAGGAAGAGTTGGGAGAAGTTTGGGAGTGGAAAATAGAGGCAATAATCTAGAACTGTCATCATTATGACATTGACTGTTAAGGTATTTCCACTCCGATGTAGTATTTCGCACAATAGAGTAAACATCGGTTAGAAGAGACCAAAGTATGAGGAATTTGCATTAGATTTGTGTTTTTAACCTGTTTCATATATACTACTTACGTTAGATTTAAATCATTAAAGCAGATCAAATACTAGTTGTACTCCATTTCTGAAAACTGTCATCATTCCGTCATGGTGGTCTGTAATCAATAGTGTGGGACCATTTATTCGGCTACTGAATAACGGGTAATAGAATCATTTTAAAATTTCATTGTCTTTGGCACGGTTTTCCTGGATTTCGCAATTCTAAACGTTTAGGTGAGATAAGTATCTCCCGTGAGATGATACAAATGTCCTTGAATTTGTAGTTGAATGATTTAAATTGAAACTCTAACATCTATTTGATTGAATACTCGAAGATTTCTATAAATCTGCTACGATGGATTTGGAAACTAAAGATCTTTTCCATCCCAAAGTTTGGTATAATCATGGAAATTTAGTTCATGCCCTGAGGGAGCGATTCATAGCTTCTTTGGCTGTTATTACCACTTGAGTTTTTCAATTCTGTTAAGCCACCTCATTGCAAAAATATCTATTACCAATTCCCAGTGGAGATCAATTTTAGGCACGCACCTCACAAGATATTCAATAACCTGTTCCATTGGACTAAACTAAGATGCGAGATGTTATTTTCTCTTATGCACAAATAGGATGCTAATTGACATTTGGGTATAATCAATATGAGTTGGCTGGATATCGTGGAAAGCCATGACAAAGTTCTCAATAAACACACACTACTTCGTAACTAATTTTTTAAACCATTTTGAGTTATTTTTTATTATTTCTAAATGAGACAGATTTCCTCGAATAACCACTTAGTATAGATTATAATTAATCAGTAAAAGATACAAAATGACTTCTGCAGTCGTGATTCCAAATCCTTCGTCTGATTATGGATACTGATTATATAAATACCTATACTTCGCACTGATTATATAGATAGCGGTTCATTTTTATCAAAGCCTCGCGTTACTCAGGAATCTGTACACCCAACCATTGTCTACTTTTTTACCGTATTTAACTGTTTATATTTTACGTAAAATATTAGTTATGAGATCAAAATGAAACCTTCTGCAGCGACGGTTCTTGCAATATTACGCTCTAACAGCACTAATTTGTGAAAGGCGAAGAAAGGAGAATGTCGTTTTGATAGACTGAGCGCAGCGCGTTGTCCGACTCACTTTGGGATAATGCTCGAGAATCTCGTGTTCTTTCTTCTACCTGCGCGTTTAAATTCGGTTAGTAAACCCTCTTTGCCCCAACCCGAGTCTATTTCTCCCTCGCCGAAACCCCTTCCAAATTCCTTTGGGATCCATTTCCCAACTTAAAGACCCCGGAATTCCTCGGACCTGAACAAACAGACCCTAATCCAGGTAACAAGACGTACTCGCTGTTTGCTCGCACGAGGTTCAATCCCCGCGCACTCCCGTGTCGCCCGATGAGAAAGGAGATTGGAATCGAAGATGCGCCTGTGTGTGCTTAGGCCATTCCCTTCCTTTCTTTCTCAGAAAATCTCATAAACATTCCTACTCGCCTTCCTCTTCTTTCCACCACATATCCCAGATTTCTTCCCTTCGAACGCGCTCTCCTCAAACAGAGGTTATTCGATTCCGTTCGCTTAGTAAGTGCCCCATTCTACGCTCTTTTTCAAACCGATTGCGCCCCGCATTTCACGCGAACGACGTCGAGTCGAATAAATCGAACTTCCGGACGCATCCTATTTATCCGCATTTTAGCGAGTCCGACCGAGCGAAAGAATCCTGCTCATTTACACTCCCTCTGGAGGTTTTACGAGTTTTTTCTCTTTAAAACTTAGGGATTTGAGTTTGGGGGTGTTTGATCAAGTGCATTCATCTTAAGGAATCGAATATCGGCATGTCATCTTCTAGTCAACTACATACTTGGGTAACTAGACGTACTCTCGTTCAACTTATATTTGTGTGTGTTGAAGGTGTTTGTACATCGTGTACATCGTAGGTTTAGGTCATTTAGCGCCATTTACTGATTTATATTATACCCTCATTGATAGAGTACGTTAAAGAAACCACATTTTCAGATAAGGAGAGGCTACCAGTGTATCCAAAGGGAATATGTAATAGATAGCTAAATTGTAATGTGATTTAAAATATGTTAAAATTTGGGTTATATTTTCATTAGTTCAAAATTAATAAACAAATAAATAATCAAAAGGTTGCCTTTAACTATTAAATGTCAAGAGAGGATTAAATTCCCCGTTTCAGGTACTAGTTTGCTTAGAAAGCCTTTCCTGAAGAAGGGATTGAATAACGATCGTCTCCGAGCTATATCCCTTCTGATCCCCCACGAACTGCAAATCGATCCATATATGTCACATTCCAACAGTAGGTATTCTACGCTGATTGGGCTGTCGCATTCAACGCAATAAGGCGGTTTCTTCTCTTCGGAGAAGAGATATGAATGCGATAGAGAGCGCTGTGCCCTATCTTAAGTCGTGTGACTGCCGCCACCTCAACCGGATTGCTCCTTATTGAGGAGAACTCCGCTGGTGTGAAATTTACATTTATATTTACATTAGTACCCTGCGAGCCACCATAAGGTGGGTATCAAGACCGAGTTCCATAATTAAATACCTGGTTAGAGTATCTTATACTATCGGGAAGTATAAACATAATCTGGAAATAGAGACCAATGATAATTATCTGTTCTGGTTATAATCTTGCGTAATCTGCGACGTCTGGCTTGCAAAACCGCGTTTGCAGAGAGTGGGAATCACGTTGTCTAGCATTTCATCATGAAATTCACTGCTTACATATCTACCAAAAAGATATTTTAAGCCTGGAGTTTAAAATTCTTTCCGATTACTGATTAGTATCTTGAAAGTTTCAGCTTATTTGTCCAGAATAATTAATTGACCGAAGAAATTAGGAAAATTATTTTACTTTGATTTTTAAAATTCAAATTTGGACGGCGATCTTCTTCCTGGCTGAAGTGTAAGTTTTTTAGCATTCCGGATAGTTAATATTCAAGTTAGTTCTTAGGAACCTAGGATGTAAATTTTTCCTTAACACTCCTTCCGTTCTTAGGGAAAAAGAAGGTTGGTAAAATGAGATGAGTGAGTGATAAACTTCTAAGAAAAGGTATACATGCGAGAGTTACGCATTTATTTGAAAATTGTTAATACAAAACGGTAGCGTAGTCATCTTTACAAAACGTGTTACAAAATTCACTTTGGCGCAGAGATGGAATTCTTGAGCCAAAGAAAATTAGAAGTTAGGTGACGATTGATGCATTTAGAATTAGTAGAATTACGTTTAAAGATATGAAAGGTGTTATGTTATCTCCAAGTTATCGATTTGCAGATGAAGTAAAAATGAAAGATGGGATCCGATATAAATAATTTTAATAACTTATTTTTTCCTCCTTCTGATAGTATGAGGGTTGGTCAAAAAGTAATGCTCCACATTTTTTTATCGGAAAAAATATATTCTACAAAAATGAAATTTACACATATGAACTGCTTAATCCATTTTCCCAGATAATGTCCTTCAAGTTCTATTGCCTTGGTCCAGCGATTCATTAAGGCAGGCATGCCCTGTCGGTGCCAGTCATAGCTATGGCTATGGAGTGAGGTTTACACTTTTAACTGCCTTCTGATTCACTCACCCTCCAAACCCAGCAACAACCGTACTCCTACCGACTGCAGATATTTCATAGACTTTGCACAAACGTTTGTGAGTATTCCCTACCGTTCCTTTCACTACGCATAGAAATTCAATCACAGCACGTTGTCTTTAATATTTATCACGGCCAGAAGCCACTTTAAAAGCTTCTTACAACTGTGATATCCGCGGGAGAAAACTGAAACTATGCACATATACGTGGGATACGTCAAAAAATTTGAAACTTCGATTTCCAATTACAAACATACGACTTATTTGGGAAGAATGTGGGGCGTTACTTTGTGACCAACTCTCGTACTATACAAAAGAAGTCCGTAAGTCTCTTACTTTTTACGTATCCTGCCACATCTATGAGTGGCTTGTAGGTTACCGTTGTATGTTTGGCTTCCAGCCTGTTCCTCTAACTTCTTTAGTGTACTCATCCAAAACACTACCCAAGAATTGGAATTGGGTCAGCTACTATAGTTTTTATCCACCTTAATTGATAACTTCGCCTCCTCCCACGTAGTGGATCCGATACTCTGATTCTCCGATATTTATTTTTATCCCAAAATCTCTTGCTTTACTATTTAGAGCGATTAGTAATTTTTGCAAACCCCAGGCATTGCTCTCCGCAATCAGAGCTTCATCTCCTGATAAGAACGCATATCTGTAGTATCTTGTAATGAGGAAATTGCCCTCTTTGACATGAGCATTACGGCTAAATTGCTAAGAAAATTAAAAACAATAGTAGTTGCCAACTTCTAATTTTTAAAATCATTCGGCTTCGACTCTAATCAGGTGTGGTAATGACATGTTAGAAAGGATATCGGTTGACATTACAAATTTGCAGCGGAAAACACGAAGCATTCAGTAATTAAATCCATTACATTGTTCTACAAAGTACGACTAAAGCAAATTGATTGCAGTGTAGCTGCATATGGCGTAATGCATTTCAGGTAGAACATCACCGCTTATTAGAGTGTGATTTCGAGATTTCAGATACTCGGTAGTCTAATATTCCTTTGTTATGTTGGGCCGAAAATTTTGGTAATATTTCTGACGAACAAAAGGAAAACAGACAGTAAACACATATTTTTAATTCGATTCGAACCTGGTGAAAGGCGATCTTCTGTGGAACACAAACACGACAATATTGTTGTAAATAAGGATATTGGAACACGGCGGTTAAAGATGTAGAGGTTTTCAACGACTCCATGAGCCGTTTCGCCGGAGGTTCACGCCTACTCTCTGTGAACAAAACTGGAAACAAGGGAAAGGAGACGGTTTAACCGGCCTTTTAGGAACCACAAGGCCGATTAATCCGTTTAATTACCCTTCTTTGCAGTTTTGGTTGTCAGAGGATAGGCGCAAACCTCCGGCGAAACGGCCATTGGAGCATTTTAGCAATGCTTTCATCAAAAAGTACCAAGTATTTTCTTCATTAGAAAGAAAATATGCATTTTTAAATGTAATAAAAAGTGTATTTTTGCTAGTAATACTGTTAATCCACCTTGGATGTAATATTGGGCATAATATAGCTTAGATATATGAACTATATTTTTAATTCCGAAATATGGACGATGAGATTGGGAATTATTCATTGAATACGGTTAACTCTTTCCCATTCTTGGCATCGTATGGCCGCGATGCTTATCAGAAAATGGGAATGAAAGCAGGGTTACTATGGTGCGCCATTCACAAAATAATTCACATGCTTATCTCAGGAAGGCATCTTGATAATGCTTGTTTCATTTGAACACTAGTAATATTAACCAGAGCAGCATTAAGAAGGAATTTCTTTTGGTTTCCCTCCGTTTCTTATCTACGAAATTCACTCAGAATCTAATTCAAAGGTTAACGGTTATCTGCGGAATCACTTAAATTCTATCACAGATAAACTCTATACACAGCCAAAACTCTTGCAGCTAAAAGCTTCCAACACATTTCCCATTATCTGGTCCTTAATTTAGGGTTTCCCCTTAGTACTTTTAAAGACGTTGCGGCTATTAATCCTGAATATTCTTCATTCGGAATTTTTTTATTTTGCACTGCAAGATTCGAAAAATCTGATCATTTTCTTTAATATTACCGATTAAATGACAATAAGCAAAGCTTTTATCAAAGGTAGCGTTTAATTAAGAGATTGCACAAAATATACCACTGTAAAACCTTAAGAAAAAGGAAACATTTTTATTTAACTTTTAGACTTTATTTGCAATAATAAATAGGTGAAAGCAGTTGCTAGAATTTTCATCTTCGCTGTATTTATATTTTGCTTATGTTCGAAAATTCAATAAAGCAAATTTTAGATTCATTTTTTTAATAATCTGCGCCAAAGGTTCTCATATCTTTGGTTTCCGTGCACCTATAGGCTTTTAATTAAACTAACCTCTAACTCGTCGTAATGAGAAATAAATTTTGAAGTAAACCACAAGTATGGAATGGCAGGGTAACATTGATGAAACAATTGCGCTTGAACTACTCTCAATTGAATGATATTGTTTTTTAGGCCTTGAATCCCTGGGCCCCTCGTGCCCTTTCCAGGTCGGGTTATCCCAGGTCGGAAACCCATATGAAAGGCTAGTATTGAAGTATTTCAATCGTATAATTTCACTCATTTAGATCTACATTCATACGTTGCAAAGCTCCCATCTGCAAGAGGCAGGAGATGTAAACACCGAATGATCAAGCTATCGCACTATAAATGTTCCTTTGTTAGGTTCTATCACGGAACGTTATAGAAGAAAATGAGTTTATCACAATGTTTGGTTTCAGGCCGGTTTAATAATATATACTTATATTTGAATTGAAAATAATGTCAGCAACTTCTCCCAAGAACGTACTAACTTTTTATTTATTGAGCGAGTACAGCCCAAGTTTAAATCTTCTTTCCTCTAAACATTCCCACTCCACGCACTGAAGCACCTGAGTAACGTTTTCCGATTTGTCATTACATTTCTTCACAAATGGTTTCACCTTTCGCTGAAAAATTGCCCCCAATTTCCACTTGCCGAAAGGCCGGGCACATTTGAAGATATAGGGGAAAATATTAATTCTCGAATGAAACGATTGTCGTCTGGGTCTGATACTCCACGTCTACTTTCAGATGGGTTTAACTAGAGCAGAATAACAACTTTGACAGACTATTTCTTCACTCCCACTGACGACCCTCTAGAAGAAGCCGAGTATTTTAATTTCCCATCCACATATGTGGAGGATGAGGATATCTTATGTTAAATTATTCGCGATAGTAACTTCAAGATACTTCATTGAGTTTATCATTTTTAAATTTCCTCCCCGAAGGTTGTATGTATACCAGTGTTCTCTTACGGAAGAGGGCTCCCGGGTAGTCAAGTGGGCAACGCGTTCGATTACAACGAAAGCGGTCCCGGTGACGATTCTCGGTGGTGGCCTACGTGCGAAAGAACCTAAGCTGTAGAAGCACTTTTAACAATACTATTACTACTCTCTTGCGGAAGATTTCATTTCTAAACAGTTTATTTCTGAATATGTAATTGGCGCTCTGTACACAATATTTTGCCTTGACGCTAAATTTAATTAGTGAAACGCCGTTCTCAGGGTATACGTTTTTCTTTGTCGCACTGTGCCAGCAGATATAAAATGTATCATCGCAGAGGGTCACCAATGTAAGTCTGGGATGACATTTACCTCCGCATTTAAAAAATATTTTTGGAAACAAACATTCTAGGTGAAAATTCCAATTACAACATATAATGTGAATATTTTCCAATTTCTATTACGTTTGGATAAATTATGGCCGGTTTTAAACCGAATTCGTCTCCTTAAATCATGCAAGCGAGTTAAATACATGCCACCCTCCGTTTCAAAGATTCTTTGCGAAATTGAACTCGCTGAATGAGTGTTCCAATATTTCACTTTTATTCCCATCCTAGATTCTGTATTGCTCCTGCTCAACTGATTTCGTCATGAACTTCTGCTTTAATAATGTACGCTTTCGGGAGAATAGAAGTTTACCGTAGCCTTCCGCGTTGCCTCATTAATCATCGCAAATGAGCATTAGAATTGCGAAAGTATCTTCCCAGCTGAAAATAAAAAAAACTGGACGTAGGAGAGGCCGAAGGAATATTCAGCCATGATTGATTGAGAGAGAGTGAGGGGTGTCAATGCAAAAGCTACGCGATTAATAAAGGCGCCTTCGACGAGGGGTCAAAAGACGAATGGAGAGCGGATTTCCAAAAATGAAAAATTGCCGAAAAATTTTCCGGATTTAATGTTGGAAATCTATAGGAGGAGATATGAAAGCTCAGTAAATGATTTCTGTATATAGGAAACCGCTTACAAATATTATTGATTTGGACATTGATACGCACCGATTACTGAGGAGAGATAGACAAGAGATACTTCAAGATACTCTCAATCAAAAGAACCCTTCGTGGATTTGGATTCATGCAAACAAGTTATGACAAATGGCAAATTGTCCTCCTAAATATCGTCTGCAGAATAGCTTGAGAAATTCTACGGTTGACTCTAAAAGCATATATTTGGGCTGATGATATCGTAGAACGTTGGCGTATCGATAATATGAACTTCTGTATCCAGCGTGTGCTTTATATCAATAAATTGAATACATCAATAAGTTCAGCGTAAGTCAAATGGGTGAGTTTATATGCTAACATTTTGAAATCGTAACGTATTTAAAAACAGTTCACCTTTTAAAAATTGGAAAGACAAAAATACAGAGTTAAGGTATGAAAATTCGCGGAGCAACTTTGAATTTAGATGAAAAATGTTTTCAGTTCAAATTTTCTTTGCTCTAGCTTTGATTCAAATGTAATCGCAGACTAATTTAGACGTACTTTATGCAGTGGGGAGGAAAAATATTTTTTTAAATGGTTACACAGATAAAATATGAAAGAGATAATGTTATGTAATATAAATCATGATAAGGTTAAACATGATTAAGACAAGGTTATGTAAAATGAAACACGATAAGATCAAAAATGATAACAGTAATAAAATGATATGACTAAAAGAAAAGAATCGGCAGTGATTTACGGAATGGTCCAGAACTTCTGACAGTTTTGTAATTGAAATTCATCCCTCCAAGAAATTGGTTACGACCCTATTATACAGAAAATGATTCAAGCATAGTAGTGTTTCTGCATTAAAAGGAGTTCGATGACAAACTGTTTAATCGAAATTGGCAGGAAAAATATTCTTATCTTATTAATAAACTTGTATCAAATTTAACTTGAATTTAAGTGGTAAGTAACCATCTAAATGTATCCTGACAGATGGAAAGGACCCGCTTAACTATTCCTGTTAGTTCTATTCTTCATTTAGGATAGGAGATTAATCAAATCTCGACAAAACTCCTCATTTACATATAAGATTAAGACTGGTTGTATTCCTTGTTATAAAATAAGATATTTTTTACCTTTTTTCTTCATTGACCTTTTTAAGCAATGCACGCATTTGTTAATCCGTGTTAGACATCTATCTCCATCAGCAACCATCCTTGAAGTTATCTTTCTATGCGCTGCATTCTACGCTGTTCATAATAGATAGACGAATGCTTAAGGGTTCTAAGCAATTTTTTTGCCCTCAGGACTGTATTGATGTGTCGATTAATTGAAGTTTCTAAGTCAAATAATAAACTTTATCACCAGTAAAATTCATATTTTTTACTTCGAGATATTGTTTTACCATTTTGTAATACGGGGGACCTGGGCTCGAATCCCAGTCATGTTGCTATTTTACACACTTGTTATTCCTTGCTATTCCTGTACATTGTTTAAAATATATCAAATGATTGTTAGAATCAATGTTACATAATTTTCGGATAATGTTACATGAAGATTCTCGTATATTTAACAGAGTTAATGTTAATGCTGCTTAAGAATTCATATCGACGAATCAATTTCGACAATTATTTACTCCTTAAAGCAAAAAATATTTATTCTCGAATGAACATTGTTAGGCACGCTCTCTATTCTCCTTTTAAGAAAACTTTGCAAGAACCAAAACTTTCGTACATTCTATAGCTCATCGATAGAGGGTCGAGACACTGCAATGTACTTTGAGTACATTGCAGTGTCTCAACTAAACTGCTAATTCCGACTAATTGCAAGTCTATTAATAGAAGAGATACAGAGCATTTTCTTATTTAGGTCAATATGCTCAAATGTACTCATCTGCTGCCTTTTGGGTTGTATAATCTAATCCAAAATTCTCGAGTATACTCTATTGCCTATGCAACACTTTCAATTATCACTCTTTATTATTTTATGATTAGAGTATTTTACGCCATTGCCTGAATTAAAGTGCCTCTGTTCTGGTTATAGCTCCCTTCTCCTTTGAAGCCTTTGAACTTAAAGCTTAAAGAAAACTTAAAGACTTTGAACTCCCTATATATCCAATGCAGCACTGTCAGGCTTTTATTTTAGAGGAGAATCTCTGCATTCGTTCGTTAGTGTAGCCATCAGTGTGATTTGACTCTTTGTTAAATATCCGTTATTCAAATGTTCAATTGAGCAAAGCAAATTAGAAAAGTTGTGCTATTATAATTTAGCACGCATTATTTATATATTATTTTCTTACAAATCCATCGTGCATTTTTGAAGGCATTTGTACTTCACAGATAACATTAATCGCAACGGGAGTTATATGTGCAGGAAATGTGACGTACGAATCTTTTTTCCTCGACTTATTTTAAATGCAACCTAAAGTCAAGCATCTAAACCTTTCATCCTACCTGTAATTGAACGATATTGTTTCACGAATTCAACGAGTGCCAGATTTAGCAACATTTTTAATACGAGGTGTCGATTCTCTAAATATTCCCTAAATTGTATTACATGCATCTTTTCATCGTTATCTTGCTATTTAGTCAACAGTCATGATAAATACACGCGTTCTCATTTAAATTAAGTACTAAATAATTTTTCAGAGCAGATACTTCTTGAATAAGTTCATTTTTATACTTACGTACATATGTCTATATTTCTTTTATCCGTCTGAATTTAATAGGAACGGGAAATGTTTGATACGAAAGTTAAACTTTTTATATCTATCTGTTTACATCAGAGTTAATGTTCGTTTTCGACTTAGATTTTTAATAAAAGCGTTTTCATTTCATGGAAGGTGTTCAAAACAACTTGATCTGCGGGTACATTTTTCACACCTTAAAATTTCATAGCATTCAAATAGATTGGCCTGCCTACATAAAGCCTTCAATATCCCGGTTTGCGGAAAATACGTTGGAAAACGTTGCCCTACATCCTCATCCCGCAAATTTTCATTCTTAAATTTTCCCGCAACTTTCTAGAGAGGAAGGGGCCCCTCTTTAAGCAGGTAGCCTTCCCGTGCGTGCATTTCGCAAAAAGCTCTCTTGTGGGGAAGGGAAAAATACAGCTTCCCGTCGTGAAAGGAATTCGGGCCCAGAATTTTTCAATCCATCCCATTCGGAGGGTAGTTCCTCGGCTAGATTTACAGGAAAACTACGTGGAGTGCGTAGATAAGCGACTCTATTCGCAGCCGCCTTATCAAGTGCGCCCGTGCATTGAATGAGAGTCTGGTGACTTATGTCCAAAAAGGTAGAAGCCATTATCGAGCGGGTCCACCAGTAAATAGTGGCCAGTGGGCACGGCGGCGTTACACGGAATAATAGATTGCGCCGCTGTTCTCTGCGGCCGATCTCGGACGTTCGCTCCGCTGACTTCCATGCTTCGGATGTACGGAACTTTTCCGCTTTGGATGCAGCGATTCCGTGTTTAATTTGGGCGAATGCCGATAAGTCGGGGGCGTTGATTTATTTTCCATTTCAATATTTCAGCGTCCTTAATAGGTAAACGCGCGCCCACGAGGTTGCTTAAAGAGGAATTTATCGAGGCGCGTGCCTAAGAATGAGAGGAAAGCGATTGAATAGCGGGTCGCAGAAATCCTATCCCAGGCACGAGTCGAAGGAGATGAAGTCCTAATTGATTTTGAAGAAGCTAAACCGGCCTCGAAGAAGTATTGCGCTCTTCAAGCTTCGAATGATATTAATTTTTGAATTAAGTTTTCTCGTATCGTAAAATATGACAAAAATACAATAAAGGAAACGGAAGCCTCGTAATAGAAGATAAAATAATATAGAACATCAAGGAATGTCAGGAAAGGTAGAGCAAAATTATATGCGCTGCGACAGTCGCTTTCAAACAAATATTGTTTTTAGATAGGAGTCCAAGAATGAGAAGGATCAGTAAAAAGTGGAGAGGAATTTAATAAAAAGACAAAAAAAGGAACCTTTCACAAGTGAAAGTCTAATAGTAGAATACTGACACAGCGAGCTCGAACGAATTGAAATATCAGGAACGTGAGAGGTAAAGTGACACGTAACAAAAGGCAGCCGGAAAGGAGGTTTATCACAGAGAATAGAAAGGACAAATCAAATTTAGTTCGACTGGCTTAAAGGGGATACATAGTGCAACTGTATCGCAAACTAGGAGGAAAGATTCGACTCGGAATGTAACACTTCTGACAAAAATACCTTTAACCTATGATTTACCTTTATTATGATGTATTTCGGGTAATTTGAATTCCGACAGTCCGATAGTCAGTTACGCAATAGTTGGGTTTTTGCGTGTGAAGGTAAACGAGTGCAGTAAACCTACAATTTCAATATATCAGGCTACCCTTTAGAATTACTGATCCTGAAAGTTTGAGTAGTCGCTTTATGATTTCATATTCTGAAAAACATAGAATAAGGATTCGCAGCCTTACACAAAGCGGAAAAATACTAAAAGAAAAAAATTAATACCTTTTTTGAGTTGTTGAATTTCGTTTACATTTATTAGGATTCCGGCTGAAAGAATGTGAAAGGCGGACAAACGTATGAAACCACTCTGTGTTATCGTGACGTGAACAACCCTTGTAATTGGAAAACTTGCTTTTATTTCTAATAATTTTTAGAGTCAAAAAGACCATTAACCTTTACACTTTCAAGTATTTTTTCCATTGATTAGCACTATCGGTTGAGAACCTATCTTAGAATTTTCTAAGGGAAAATATTATACTTTCTTTAAGGCATGCCATCTTCATCCTAATCTTTTTGCCATTTTCTTATTTTGTAAAGTAGTTCAGTTCAATATTTATTATTAAAAAATTCAATTCTATATTACTAAAAATTCAATTTTATAGGATTAAAAACATCAATTTTGTACCATTTAATCGTTCCTTAGAGACATCGTAACTTAGAGGTGTGTAATTCTGTGGTAATGATTGATTCTTAAAAGATATCTTGCGTATCTGATATCAGTCCTCCAGTCAAGGAGATAAGATTTGCAAATTGGTTTTTGCTTATACGCAGTTATTGGGAAGTTTACCGAGAGGATCTTAGGTATAAGTAGTTAGGTTTTGGGGCTATGAATCATAAGTAGCAAAAAATTACAGAAAAGTTAACGTTTTCCAAATTTATAGAAATTTTGCTCTAAGCAAATGCATGGACCACGTGTTGAGAGTATATTTATGAGTAGATGTGTATCTTTAACTACATATTTCATTTGCTTTGAATAGAAAAGAGCTATAACATATAATATTTAATTTATCTACCATTAGTCGTCTAAATATTTAGGAATTATCGCAAAAGTTTTTGAGATATTACCCCTTATTTTAACAACCGCAGAAAGTGCTTAAGAAAATCCGCGGATGTTTTAGGGAAACATTTGGAAGAGACAACGATTTCTTTGGATATGAAAAGCAAACAGAGCTGGATTTTCGGGAGTAAAAAGATTTTGAAAATATTGCTCATATTTAATAACCTAAATCAACCGTTCGCCAGTCGTCATCAAACAGCTATAAGGAACATAATCTTAGAATTAAATTTAAAAAAGGGGTTTTATTCAGGTAAATAAATAAATGTCTTTATTCTGGGTGAAATCCAAACTTTAAAGTCTACTCTTCCATTTAAACCATCGTCAATGTAAGTTATATTTAATTCAAAAACAAAACTAAAAGGTAATTTAAATTAATAGGGAATAAACATAATTATGTGTGGATAAAAAAAAACTCTTGGTGAGACTTAGAAAAACGTATCCACATCAGGAAAACCCCTGCAAAGGAGGGGGATGAGAACAACCTGCACAAACATACAGAAAGTAATTACTAAATGATAGTTAAAAAAATACCCTTATCGTGACTTATAATGAAAAGATGGTACTAATAACACACGCATGATACAAACTACAAACAGTATACACTACCATTAAAATATATTACAACAAATTAATTATAACGAATATAATGGCATATAAACCATTTACGATCTCTTCCATTACTGTTGAGGTTATTTAGCTAGAACCTGAAGCAGTCACTGTATTGAGCAAATCACTGTGTTATTTTAAACATCAGATTTCATTTTCATACTAGATTTTTTAACTTAGGGAAAGCCAATATTTAGTATTTACATTTGGGTGAACTTTGAGTATCGTTAAGATTTAGTAGGAAGGCTATGCAGAATTACTATTTTCTCGAGCTCCCATTACCTCTTTTCAACTTAAAAACTTGACTGGATGGATGGACTTGAAAAAAGTTTGACGGGACCGGGAATCGAACCCGGGTCTCCCAACTGCCGGTCGGGTGCTCTGTCCGTTGAGCTATCCCGGCAGAACATTTCTCCAAGCTACCCGACCGGCAATTGGGAGACCCGGGTTCGATTCCCGGTCCCGTCAGACTTTTTTCAAGTCCATTCTTCCTTGGGATTTTTCCTGGGTGCGCACCATCTTGCGCAAAGTCACCCTTACCCATTTTTCTACATTTATTTAACTTTCATCTTGCCTCCTATATCATATTTGGGGGTTCTCCTTTTCTTTCAAGAGGTTCCATTATAATACTCTCTGGGGGGGACCATGTGTATTCTATTCTGTCATTACTACAATAAGGGGCTCCCGGATAGCCAAGTGGGCAACGCGTTCGACTTCGGTGAAAGCGGTCCTGAATTCGATTCCCTGTGGGGGCCTACGTGTGAAATGACCTAAGTTGTCGAAGCACTTTTAACAATACCAATACCAATACTACAATAAGTTGCAGCTGGTTTACATTCTTATCTTCACCTCTCGTTTTCATAACTATTTCAGCATAATTACATCAAGTTTCTTCACTATATAGATTCTGAAGATTTTTTCCCGTTCTCACCGGTTTTCTTTTGTTACTCCTACTTCCTACCAACTAGAAAAATACGCCAAACATCGTGTACTTACGTTTCTTTGCTGCTTTATTTATTATTCAAACTCCGGATATTGTAAGCATTATTATGAAATATTAAATTTTTACGTTTATATCTATCATATGTGAGAGAGGCGCTAGGTCAGAGTCATTAGAGATCCACCAAATAATGCTGTGTTTATGGTCAAGTAATGCCTCCGACTTAAATGAAGCAACGTTTGACAACATTTTCCAAATTTCTTCAAAATTCTTAATTGTCGAACGCCGCTGTTTTGACGATTAATACTGTGGTTGATGCCGAGTTTGTTTACATTCTCTTCGATAAATTCACATTGAAAAATAGGCCCAAAGTGTGAACGGTGATGAATGGATGGCTTTTAATCCTTGAATTATGGCTTGTCAATTTGCATTTTCTGTCTACCTCGCAAAATATAAAATGGCACATTTATGTATGTACTTCTACATTCTTAACTATCCTCAATCGACCATTCATATGCGTATTTCGTTTGGATAACATCTTCAGACTTGCCATCAAGGCATCAAGTCTTTAGAAAAATTATACTTCAATTTGAGAAGAATATCAATAGTTCCAACCTTAACTTGAAATTGCTAGACTTAAAACTAGGATGAACATTTTAGCATAAAATTTCAGAAACAAACTTGCGCTTAACTACGTAGGTTAATCAAAAAATCGATACTTTTTACTATAGTAAATGCGCTTTCTATTATACGTAAGCCATCGCAATATATACTGTAATTACTGCGTGGCGTTTTTTAAGCTCACGGTGAAATTTGGTTTGGGCATTTGATTGATAGAAATACAACTACACTAAAGTTACAAATTAGTTTGTAAGTTTTATTTCATGTCATATCCTCTAAAATAAATTTAATTCTTGTACATTATTATTGTGTTTCAGGTAAACAGATACATGTTAATCTTAATTAATAATTTTGCACATTTAATTAAAAGATTCTTTTTCCTTTACATTTATTGTACTGAGTTATTACTTATGAACCCTCATTGAGCCTATAACAATAACAGCGTAATAATACGTTCCACAATGTTGAAAACATTGGTATTGAGATTTCTTTAATAGAATAGTGTTAAAGCAAGCATTGCGATGGAAACATCCAAAGATAAATTTCCAACCAATTTGCCAAACACAATTAAAAAAAATCAATTTATAGTTTGAACATACAGTGGATTTTTTGATCTGCCAAGTAGGATTTGGTTGTTTGTTTTTGCTTGACTTAACACGACATCAATACTTAGCAGAATAAAGAAAATAAATGAATGATAACTAATTTAATTTAAAAATTACAACAAACACAGAATACGCACGACCCGGGTTTCGATGCATTCCGTTATGGTAAACCACCAAGTGAAGGCCGAAACATCTGAGGTCAATATGGCATAATCGTAATTTAGTGGCTATAATGGAAAAGTGCTCACAAAAATGTGGAATAAACTACTATTATATCACTTTTATCATTTTTCGCGTGTACCATCTGCACTAAATAAACTACTATTATATCACTTTTATCATTTTTCGCGTGTACCATCTGCACTAAATTCTCAAGGAAAGATATCCAATTTCATAAGACTTAGTCGCCTGATTCATGTACTCTCCATTAAGTTAGCACTAAGAGGAAATAAAAGTCGGCTTCAGAATAAATGTACTCAATCACGCTTTGTGCTATGCTTTCACAATGGACTTTCTTGCAACAAGTTTTACTTAACGTAATTCAGAGTATGATCGCCTCTACAACTTAGCTACAATGCTGATTTATCGGAATAAGTTCGTAGTTGTAGAATATAAACAGGTCAGAGCGTTTACGAGTTGGACTTGTTTAAAAATTAGCGTGTGCACTTCTTTATTATTTTTTACCTCCATGGACGTCTATTTGGCGTGACATTACCAAACATTATATATATAGAATAAGTTTAAAATAACTTTTACTTTTTTTTTCCAGCATCGTTTAACCAGTACCACGCGGAAACAAGTGAATCGAAAGCAAATTAGAGGAGTTCATCCTCTGCTGTAATTCCTTTCAAACGAAATGGAGTACTCCAAGACGCACCTGAATTGCAGTATAATATGACGCTGTCTCTGATGGATAATCGGGATTCAATAGGTCGTTAACGAGTGGAATCACCGACATTGGCGTATGTGCTGACCGAGATAATAGGTGTACTCCTTGAGTCCCTGAGGACTCTCCATTAAGTTCGCCATAAGTATCAGGATTCCATTAGCTAAAGTACGAGAGGGTATTTAGTCTTTGGAGAGAAGAGACTTATCCCCGAGCGAAGCGGGGATTTAGGAGGAATCACTGCTAAGAGTGCATCGCAGCGCCGTAGCAATTCAACAAATTCGTGCTGCACTTGGTCACGGAGAGGTTGTTTGGTTGAATTATTCACGTGACCTTTGCAATGGTTTCCCCAGACTCATTGGATGCCCGCGAGTTTACGTCTCGCGTGATACACGGCTCTGGAAATCTCGAGCGTTTATCCCAATTGGCTGTTTGGGGCTACGCTTCTGCGTTCACTTTTTCACATGTACTCTCCTAGACACTAGTGGAGCGTGACTGGGGGTATAATCACTCCAATTATGGCAATTAACTTGATGACCTAATAGCTGTTCTTATTATTTCTGCTTCATCCTTCTTCAGATAAGGCACTTCGCCCGTTCTTTCTTCTTCTTTCCGTATTTCATACTTGCTACCTCTTCATTTTTAGAAAAATAAAAACAGGAACCACTTTTCTCTTGGAAAATAGATAACTGTTTTATTATAAAGAAAAACTGCAAAAATAACACGCACGCAAATAAAAAGAGCAAAACTAATTTCGACGCATAATCGTCCTCTTCAAATTAATTCTACTCTTAGGCCTGGTATTCTATAATGTATACTTAAAATGGTCTTTAACTAAAGCTCACTTTAAGAGCTGGTATTATAATATTTTGTTTCAATTTAATTTCAATTCAATGTAGTAGCATTGTTCAAAGTGCTTCGACTGCTTTGGTCATTTCGCACGTAGGCCCCCACCGGGAATCGAACCCGGGACTGCTTTCGCCGCAGTCGAACGCGTTGCCCACTTGGCTATCCATTTTTCCTGGGTGCGCACCATCTTGCGCTACTTCCACCTTACCCGTTTTCCTTGTGTCCACTTTGACTCTAAAAAAAACAATGTAATAGTGGGCTCTAAAGTGAACTTTAGTTAAAGTCCATTTTAAGTATACATTACCTTAATAAGGGCCTTAATCTTTTATGATAATCCAATACATCTTTATCCTATCGCTATCTCGTCTCATTTTAGATATACTCTGTGTTCATCTTCTATGTGATTTATTTGATAATTCTATTCACTTTTTCTTTTAATCTTTACTCCTGAAACGTCTTATTCCTTTTTTCTATTGAAAAATCACCGAAATCCACTATTTTATATCACATACCCTAGTGTTTTTAAGCAAAATCTAACGAAACTAAATTATATAGAAGATAGAAATTATATCTTTTTGATAGAATCAACAACTCAGACCGTGACTTCGCGGTAGGATTCCATGAAGGAACAAGGGAAACAGCGAACTTTTACCAACCACTTCATTTATTCCTAAACGACCAAAGTTTCTCCACTCTTTACACATAATTATAGTGATTTAATAAACTGCGTTTATAGGCTGTATTTGAGCTATTTCTTAACCCTAGAAGATTTCTAGGGTTTTTTTAACAACTATAAATTATTATGAAATGGGAATAAATTAATTATGGATTAAACAGAAGAGATGACTCATTATTTAAGACGTTATTTATTTATTTAGTTAAATAAAAGATATGTTGAATGCCCACTATAGTTTAGCACATCGAAGGCCTGATATAGTGTTGTATTTTTAAAACTCTTTCGACAGCTGAGGTCATTTCGCACGTGTAGGTTACCACCGGGAATCGAACCCGGGACAGCTTTCATCAAAGTCGAACGCTTTGCACACTTGGCTATCCGGGAGCCCTCAGCTACTGATTTTAGTACATCAAGGAAGAGGTTGGACCGAACTGAAACAAATAACTTAATAGTTTCCAAATATTCCTCATTATTAAATGCAAAACGTACCGACTGTAAAATCTCCTCGATAAAAAACTTAGCGCTAATGAAGCAAAGTATATGAGTTCCATTTAAAAGCATATATCAGCATACGGTGGGTACGTAATAGTACATTATCATACATTACTTGGCATTCAGGTTACAAGGTACTCTTCAAACACCGTACGGCGAAAGAGCTTCCATAGTCTATTATCTCTCGCGTTCTGTAACGAGATCTTACGATAATGAGATTTAATCAAAGACTCTGAATTTGATCTTCGGGAGTAAAGCCTTCCATTTGTTTCCAAATTGCCTCCAAACTGCTGGTTTTAATGTCGCACCCCTAAAGACGACGTGAATAGGTTGGAAGCGGAGAAGGGTTTTGGTAAATCTGTGAAGAAAAGCTTAAGCCATATGAATCTTTTGTTTAAATTTCCTCTGGGTTAAGGTCGAAATTGTCGATAGATTCATATAAATTAATCTAAGGTTATAAATCATCGGATTTACGAATTCTAGAATTTTATGGACTATAGATAGACGGGCAAAAAAGTAAATATTCTTCCGAAAAAATTAAATGTGTTTCCTCAGTGTAGCTATATATTAAATTATGTATCCAATTATACTTAAACTTTGCAATACTTCTACTTCTAATACTATATACGATGGCACATTCTCACGAGGTTATAATTTGTACATCCAACATCGGTATCAAGCTTTGAAAGAATTCTTTAAATTATGGCAAAACTTAAGATCCCTTTGGATGGATCATTATTTTAGCTTTCTTAAGATTTCACTGTGGTGTTTACACCCCCTGCCACACGCCGGAAGGCGGCTTGCAGGGTACTTATGTAGATGTAGATGTTCATTATATTTATGGTTTATTTTTTTCTCCTTAATATGTTTTGGAAATTATGTGTAAAAGTTTCAAAAATTAACTCAATCTTTTTTCCAAAGTTTTGAAAGCTAAATTTACGGGCATTTACGGAGACTTTAGAACTTGATAATCAGTATTTTAAATGGAATACAAATTTGCAAGTACTTCCACAGTACACTCACGAAGTTTAAATAAAAACGTTTATAATATCTGGCATCGAATTTCATAATTTTCTGTTATCCATTCAAATATAGTTCTGTTATCAGGTTAAATATAGTTTATTTGATTTTCCCACCTACCTAGTTTCTACTGCGGATTGTTACAACAATGTCACAATTTCTCGTACTTTTGTACTGTCTTTAATCCAAATCGGTATTTTCTCGATTTTAGTAACGCCGCCGCAAAATGATCTATATATCGATCATAAAAACTATGTACTATGTATTTTGTATTAAGGTTTTATATACTAAATCCGCTGTTTCGAACTTAAATTTGTGGTAGCTCCTCATGACGAGAGAGGAATATAAACTATTACACTTTACCACAGTATATTAATCTTCCACGACCAAGTTTTTAACACATAGTGTTTCCTCAGGTATAAGGTCATCATCAAGTCATAAACACTGCCTAGGGCTTGAAATTACGAAGACTTTTGTAACATATTTTGTACAAATTTTCCCGACTCATCACTTGCTGAAGGCACTGTGTGTTGTAACTTAGTTCGAGGAAGATTTAAGTACTATGGTAACGGGTAAAAGTTATTTTTACTCCTCTCTTTCAATTTTATATACTTTTCAGAGGTAATGCACATCCATTAGAAGAGAGAAAAACGTAAGTTTGTGTTTGAGAAACAATCTCGATCAGTCGCAAAACTTGCAAATAGATGTGCCACATCACGTTGATTCCTTTCACTCATGTAGGATGATTTAAAGTGTATGATATCACATATAAGGAAATATTATTGATTTCGAGGAGCACTTTGTAACTTGGAGATGAGTTTTTAAAATGGTAACACTCGATTTTCTCGGAAAAGTTCCGCCATCGTTTCACTTACACTTTGAATGCATTTCGCCGTAAATAGAAAAATGAATGCTCTGCTCGTTCTCGTATGAGTTAACTCGGCGATAGCGAGCAACTCCAATTTAACACTCATTAATCCTCCACTTTGACAAATTATAAAGTAATTAATCACAAGTTTGCGGTGGCTCAAGTTTCGTCGGTAGACGTAGTTGGAGGTCTGAAGGCATAGAGGCTGAGGATACATTTCATCTATTTACACCGGTGTAATTGGTAGTGTATAATGTGATGAATAACCAAGTTGCAAATATACCACTAAAGGAGATTTGAGCTCCTGGAATGTCAATCTCTGTGGTGACTAAGAAATGTAGCAACTGCGATGTAAAAGTTAATAACTGACGACGAAAATGTCAAGTTACAACAGGAAAAAAGGCAGATAACAAAAGTTTCACAAGGGAAATGTAATTCATAATGTTAATGGTAATTGAGAACTGAAGTTTCTGTCATATCCTATATTCTTTGTTTTATCGCTCCTTCCTTAGCTTGAAGTCATTGAGATTAGTGCGTATAAACGTAGAAAAAGAGGATATTAATGTAGAATTTTCGAAGATTGAAAAGATAGTTTGAGAAATTTCGTGACATCATTGGAGACGGACGGTAGAAAATGTTATCAATGGATTGTTCATGTAGGCTCGTGTATTCAGTATTATTTCGTTTTGGAAATGTCTAGCGAATTTGATTAACTACCGGGCATGCACTGAGCTATGAATGGGTGATACATAGAGTGACTTTCGAGAGACAGTTGATGATCATTATGATGGTTGAGGAATGTGAAGAGATTGATTGGCTGAGTAAAAGATGGCCTGGAAAGCTGCAGTAATCTAATCCCACGATAGCTAACTTTTGGTAATTAACTAAATACACGGTGTAGGTTTGACTAAAAATTAGAATGCTTGAAAATAAATGGTGAGACAATTACTGAAGATAAAATATTAGGTCGATTAGCACTTAATTGGCGAGGTTAGACCCGATTAGGCCTCCCAAGGGAATACACCTTCTGGATCGGACTTGGTTGTTTTAGGTATACTATCTTGGAATCTGAGAACTTTTACCTTCTTTATCTTACCGTAGATTATTCTTGTTAGTGGGTGTGAGTCCACTTAGTTTTATTTCTTTATTTTTGTAAGATTTTAGTCTTTAGTTTAATTTCCTGAGCTAAAATATTTTGTTCGTGTGCCATCATTTAAATTGTTGCATTTATGTTCATAATCTATAACAGGAACCCCTGTATTTGGCACGTTATACGTATAAGTTAGTGTGTGCAGATCAATTAGCATATGATCAGCTAGAAGTCGAGAGCTATAGATCTTCTAGTTAGAGAACTTTACTTCGCATTAAATTTCAAATTTCTTCAAATGTTAGGTTAACTTTTGGTTTTCCAAATGTCCATCGCTCCGACGCTAAGTTAAATAAAGTAATAAACAGAATAAGTTTTTATTGCCAACTTGCTTAATTTATTTTATAATTCATATTATAAAAAAGGTTAAAAATCAATAATCGCCACACATTTTTCGTCGATCAAAACAGATGCAATAAAGAAGATAGTTTGCTAGTTTATTAATATTGTAATAAATCATTCTTTGGAGCTTACGGAAACATAAAATATTGAGCAAAGAATTTTTCTTTTTAAAAGATTTCTCAAGCTGTACTTAACCTATTACTATAACGCGTATGTTTTTAATTATTGCTAATAATATCGTTTAAATAAAATGTTACCTGAGAGGTATATGCTACATCTACAACATAGTGACGCCGTTAATTTAATTTGGTGATAGATCTCCAAGACAGTTAGAGCTTAGACGGGTCACCCGACCTGTACTTGTATTAAGAATATATTTATCTTATCGAATTTTCAACCCTTGGGCAGTAAATATTAGACACCCTAATTAAAAAAGGGACCATAATTGAGCCCTTTGTAGATGAAAAGTGCGTAGCAAGTTTAAATTCACCGAATAGGAAACATGAAAGTGCTCCACCAATACCGCCAAAAACCTTTCGTTGTATGGATTGAATAAATCATTTTAAGCTACATCTTTCCAACAATGATGTATATCTGTTTATCTATCTATTAAAGAATCACCAGGAACATCCTACCTTCTACTAATATCCTTCTTACTATTCTGCCATATCTTCTTTCTCTCTCTTACAGTGATTTTTATTCTAATTAATATGTGAGTAACTTTCATTGTAGTAATTTGGTCTTTCTTTATGCAATTTACGATCCATACGATTCTTTATACATTGGTCTCGCCATTGTATGCTACTTTCCTTTTATTGCCAATGTCCTCTTTTCTGGTTAAAGCAAATAATTTTCTTTGAAATTTATTTGCATTTACGTTTTGCAGGTTTTTCACACCCCGTTAATGCGGATGTTTACCTGCATGGACATTTTTTCCTAAATGCATACGGTACTTTGGTTTTTTAAAAATTCACTCTGTAATATTTTCCTTTTCTATTTTTATTTCTATCATTTCTATCTATCTTTACCCATTTTTAAAATAACATAGGTTTAGATTTAAGAGTCTTTTAAATCTCAATCTCGCCCTGAATAAAGACGTATCATATTCTTTTCTATTCTATATATCATAGTTCAAGAATAAACCATGACTGAGGAATCATTATTTTGCAATTTACTTCTAATAAAGGTAAATTTACCATAAATATATGCCTAACGTCTTTCAAATATATTTATCAAAGTCGAAAAATCGCCACTCTAATAATGTGACAAAATGTAGCCGGGCTTCGTCCCACTTTACTGATGTCTCATTTTCAACTTGTTGGGGTATAGTGAGCCTATATATGGGTCTCAGAAGTGCAAGCACTTTAGATGCACCGTTGGGAAACCGCTGACCTAGCCTGTTCAGATGGTGAGAGAAGATTCTCTCTCAGTCCAGAGCTAACCAAATTTGCCTCTCGTCTTCGGCCGTCGCTATTCTGTTCCATGACAGCAGCGCCGTCGTTCGCATTCCTCATACATTCCCTTCGCTCGCCTTCTAAACTGTCCCTTCTCTGCGTCGAATTAAAGTGCGAACGATCTAAAGGTGTCTCTTCCGATGTGAGCAGTCAAATACACTGTTTTCAGACCGATTGTCGCTCTCTAAGTGTCTATAACCATTCTGTGTTTTCTTATTTTTTTCAAGCAGTCGAGTACCCGGGAAATTTCGTTTAGGTACTACAGCGTAGCCAAAATTATCGTTCTAATGGTTAACATATTAAACGAATGGCAATACATGTCTAGTTAATTTGAATTGATATTCCAAAATACACGGTATTATTATATTGGTAAGGTACAAGGAAAATTCGAACTTTTACAAACCGAGTATTTGTTGAGGACGACCATGGTTTTGACTCATCAAATGCCTTCCAATAATTACTGTGGTTAGTAAAAGCTCGACTTTTCCAAGTTAATTCATGGACTCCTGCACTGAAGTCACGGCCCAAGTAGTTGATTCTTTCAGGCTGATAAAATATGAGTTGGCATAAAATTAAGGATTTCCAAATATCGGATTAAGGCAATTAAGAATGCAGATTTTATAAAACGTCCCCCAAAGGGTTAAAGGGTTAAAGTTAACTTTGCACCTAGGCGGACACCTTGGAATATTGCCAATGGAAAATGTGCGAATCGTCTACCCTTGCCTACAAAGTCTCTCAAAATTCCACGTCTGAAATTCCCGTCTAGATAGCTTAATTAGTTCACAATCCTCCCGGCATTGGTGAGAATCCCGGTCATTTAAATTTTTTCATTGATTTTATTTCTTAATACTATTTTAAAGTTATAAGAAAATCAAAATAAGTATGAGGATCAAGTACTACATACAACTTGTATAAGGCGTCCTTTTCTTTATTGTTGGAATATGTTTAGAAAATAGGAGTTTCTGGAAAATAAAATTCGCGATATAGATTTGATATTTAAATTGGGGTTAAAATATTAACTAACATATTTGGGCTTAAAAATACATACTCATATGTTTCATGTCAACTTTATGGGAATAAAATTTAGTATCAATTGTGTACAATATTTTTATTCCGCAGCATTAAACTTTTTGTGAAATGCTAACAGAAAATACTGGAAGAGTATAAAAAACATAGCCTGAGTATTTTTAAAATAGAGGAAGCCGGAAGTAGCTCTATAACCGATTTCATGCGGAAGAGGAATATTAATGGGGAAGAATTCTCACAGGAAGTTGAACTTGGGCCTGACTGACCTTTTACTTGAGAAAGAGCGCGGGTACCTTGAGAAAGAGACATAAATTTCAGAGATGAATGGATGTGGGGGTAATCGAGGATGATTCTTTGAAGTGAAAATCGGGATGTATGGGAAGGAGTAAGGCAAATGTGAAGGAAAAGGATGGGGAAGATGTTCTTCAGCGGTATCATGGAGAAGTGAAGTGGAAGAGATTAATGTGAAAGGTGGATTAGAAAAGAGAATTAACGGACAAAGAGGAAAAGGTATAGGCGAAAAATACATACTGGAAATGTGGTTGGCAGAGTGAGGAAAGACATAGGACATGGGTTTTCTCGTCATGTAAAATATATATCAGCATTCGAAATCGGATAAAAGCATGGAAACTTATCATATTAGCGCGAATGCATAATTAATTTTACATGTAAGAAATTGTTTTAGTCATTAATGTAAATTGATCAGTTAGAAATGTTTGGTGGAGGCTACGAATAAACTTGAGCAATCGCAAAGTCAAATTACTCGACTACAACTCCACCATTCACTCCAGCACTGTAAATATGAATTATCCCTCGATAAGAGCGCGATTTTTAATAATATATAATGTTTTATTGCGCAACAGTTCAGTAAAAGTTTTTATTTTAGTTTAATTGCTAACGTAAGATTTCATATGCGATATTGGACTAACCTCTATTATAAGGCAATACAAAAAACTTACTGCTAATTATGTGTGATACGCGGAAGCTACTTTATACATTAATATTAGGATTATAAAATATTCAACTGATTGTTTTACTAGCCGTACGTATGTTCATGTCTCACAGCAGAATTTCACTGAAAATTTATCTTATTTATCTCGGAATAACGTCGGGAACATCGGCTTATTGATTAGGGATCTTGGTCATCTTTTTATTGAATCACGAATGAATTTGACGCAGGAATTTTATGTTCTTACGTTTTACCGTAAAGTCTTGGAGGAACTTGTTATAAGAGCCACCTCTTTGAACTATATATGAATAGCGAGAATGAAAAAAAAACATAATTCTCTAAGAGGTTGCGGAAACGGCTTTTATTGTAATTTTATTGACAATGAAATCGTATTCATCCAACTGTATCGAGATTACTAAATTTTAATCCTGATCCCTGGTAATCATATACATTTACAATTTAAAAATCCATCTCATCAGTCTCCGAATGAATAAAACGAGGAACAATTAATTCCACTTCATTAGCTGAAGATTTCAATATCTGCCAGTGCTTTCCAATTGATTAATTCCCTCCCGGATAATATGAAAGCATGTTTGAATTTATCCTTCTTTAGTCTTGCTGAAGCAATGAATCATATTTTGAAACAAGTTTAATGGTAAATGCCCAATTATCGATTGATAATAATAAGCAAAAGCTGCTATTTCCGGGAAAGTATTTGATATATAATTTTGGCAATGTACGCTTTAACTATTTTATATGCATGGAATTAATGACGAGGAATTGCCGTTTTTCATCAAAATGATAATGGAATGCTTTCGTTAATGGAAGTTATTTTAGAATCTCTTATACATTAGCTGGAAATTTAAAACGATTACTGAATTTAGTCATTAGCTTGATGACTTTGAGTTAGTTCCCGTTGAATTTTATGCATTCTAATAATGGGATGATTATTTCATGCTGATACGCCGGAATTTTATACATTCGTAGAACTAGATGAAGAGGAAAAAAATGAGTATTTATGTTACTGGAAGAAAAATTGGATTCCATAGACTATTTTCATCACCATGCAACTTATTTTAGATTACATAGAAAGAAAGAGATTATATACATATTCTGAATCTCGATAGCTAGTGAAAGAAATTGCGATCCATTCTTTTATTAAACTTGGGTTGTGTATGTAGCCAGAGTTTTTACATCAGCAAATGTCATGATCTCTTTTTACATAGCAATTAACCACTTCAAATATTCATGTCCGTAGAGCGTTTTACCCACGGTGAATTTCCAAACAACTTATTTTGATCTAAAATATAGCTATGTACATTTTGATTCATTCCTCACGAATACCTTTCAAATTAACTACTTTGGTTGAATGAAATGTTTCATTTAGTAAATTTCAGCATTATTATTTATCAAAGTTTTTGTACGAACTAGAAACGAGGGGTAAACATTGCTGAAAAATTCTCTGGTTTAGATACAATATTCACGTACCGCACTCTCTGGGCAGTAACATCTGTAATGAAATGTTTCGGGAACGTCTCGGAAAGAGTGCTCGGAAAAAAATTGTGGTGTTCAACTTATGCAAACTATGTTTGAAAACTGATAGTTTTATTATTCTTATGAAGATCTTTATTAAGGCAACATTGACAATGAAAAGTCTTTTCTTCCATCTAACCTGTAGTCAATGATACCAATCCATCAGAGTTAGATAAAAGCTCCAAACAGCCGTTGTTTGCGAAGAAACTAACCGTTGGAGAATTCCCACCAGCGGGGGTTAGGGTTCTCCGTGGTCACGCTAAGCAAGTATTGTTCTCGATACGTATTTCGACAACTAAGTTGCCATCTTCGGGAGAGAAGAATAACTTTAGTTATTTGGAGCTTTTATCTAACTCTGATGTCTTACAACAGCCGTGTTCCTTTTCCTTATAGATTCAATGATACCAATGAAAACAAATAAATTTGTAAATAGATATAGAGAAGAAAACTTGAATTTGAAGAAGAATTTGTGGATGTAAAAACCTTAGTAATATTTTATGAAAAATATAAATCCACAACAGGAAAACACCCACATAAAAGGGCGTTGTGAAAAACTGCGCAAACTTACTGATAGAACAAGCAAAATTATGCGAAGGAAACTGAGTAGTGTAGTTTTTGGTTTTTTGGAATGTGGTCAACTTTCTTACCACACACTTCTTCATCGCTACCTACTTGCTTCGATTCGAGAAAGTAGATTTATTCAAACGTGATATTTGTGTGTCAAATACTTAATCACCAGTCTTAGAATTATTGCGGACTACTCAGATCTGAAACTCTCATTTGGCATCTCTTTCTCTCACTCTCATCGCATAAAAGAGTGGAAATGGCTATTCATCATCCGCGAAAGATAAAAGAGACACTCCCGTATCTTTCGCATCCTCTCTCTTTCTTGTGCGAAATTAAGGCGAATAATGGGTGCGCTAACTTTTAATTGCTGTTGGAGCGCTGGCATCGCCTCCTGGAAAAAATGCCAATCCTTTCACTTCCCCTTTCTCCTAATCTCGGTCGAGGGCACTTTCAGGTCGATATTAGTACATGGAAAAGTTATCGCTTCCGAAGTTACCGACGCGACCTCTCTCTTTCCTACTCGTCACAACGTCTACTACAGTTTACATGAGACTTTTTACAGGAAGAGCTTTTACCGCCTTATTTTTCCCTTACCACCTTATTTAAGCATGCCATGATTCTATGATTCATCTTCGGTATAAATGCAAACCTTGGGATCTCGAGAAGAATATTTTTTGGGACTAGATGGCGCTAAATAAATCACGTGAAGCTATTATTTGAGTCGAATTTCACTGGTTATGAATCTATATTTTCGGAGCAAGTGTTTCACGCCAATTTCCTATACAGTATAAAAAAACAAGAAATAAAATTCTATCAGGTTTTAGAATTTAATTTCTGAAATATAAGTTTGTCGGTAAAACATTTTATAAATAATGGAAAACACAATGAGTTAGGTTTTGAGATAAATTTGCGCCCTTATAACTGAGTATTAATAATTGACGAAATATTACTTAGCCATAAAATATCGTATTACTTAGAAGCCCTAGATAAATAGTAGGCCGTGTTTTCCTTCGTCAATATCTCAGCAATTAGGTTCTTAAAATTCACTATTAATTAAATTTCACTATTTTAAATTAATTAAAAAGCTACCGAAAACAATTTTCTTGCGTGAAAAGTTTGTAAGACAAAAAAGGTTGGAATATGGCTGTTAATGAATTGGAGGTTTAAAAACACTCTGTAAACCGTATTTCGGCAAGCGAAACTCGCGCTAAGAGACAAACGGGAAGCTCCGGATTACCGATTTCTGGGAAGTACGAGAAATCGGTAATCCGGAGAATCCCGTTTGTCTCTTAGCGCGAGTTTCGCTTAACCGAAATACGGCTTAGGAAGTGAAAAATTTGGTATGTAAATTTTATCTTGATTTAGAGAGAAAAATTTTCTCAATCATGAAATGAGTTAGGGAGATAAATTTTATCGTGACATTTCGGTAGTGTGTAGTTCGTGCAAAGCACTCCTCTCGGGAGAACTTGATCATAGATTACTGTGAATTTGAAATACTAAATTTTTCCTCTGATAGATCTGTGCTTGGCTTTAGGAAGAACAATTTAGTGGTTACATAATTTTTGCAATGGAAAGTAGCCGTAGCTGTTTAATATCCGGAGTTCTCCATCTGATACTCCGTAAGCATTTAAGTGTGATCAGTGAGAAAATATAAAACTATATTGTCGATTATAGAACGTGTCCGGAAAAGGGCAGACCGGATGTATGTAATATACATCCGGATCTGACGCAGGCAGGGATCATGCTGACCCCTACTCCGTAGAGATAATTTTAATAATTCATTTTCTGAACAACTTACTCGTGTTACCAAGAGATAAAAATACGATTTTAATTTATGTAAGTTATCTCAGCTGTAGCATCTACTTAGGCAATATCATTATTATTACTCGGATTATTATCACTATACAGTTCTACGACTTGCGAACTTTCCAAACACGAACTTTTTCTTCTCCTTTAGATTAGAACTTAATTTTGTAAAATGAACCGGAAATATCAAATAGATATGTCTATGTCTATGTGTATACCCTGCTAGCCACCTTTCGGCGTGTGGCAGGGGGTGCATGCACCAAGACTCTATTTACCTAGTCGATTACTATCGCGTACCGAAAAAACGAATTCTTGAATCGGTTCGTTTTCGCATCTATTTCTCTTATGTTCCTCGCTGGATATAATGAAAAACTGAGTATCGATACAAAGCTTCCGGATAGCCAAGGGGGCAACGCGTTCGACTTCGGTGAAAGTGGTCCCGGGTTTGATTCCCGGTGGGGGCCTACCTGCGATTGACCTAAGCTATCGAAGCACTTTTAATAATACTACTACTACAAACTTCTCGAGCTACAAACTTCGGTCTGGAGCGAATTAAGTTCGTAACTTGAGGTACCACTGTAACATTAAAATTTAAGCAAACTAATTTATTGAAAGAAAAAAAAAAAACTGCGACCGAGAAAGAAAAGGGTGGCGGCTTTTTATTTCGCGTGGACACAAACATTTCGTAACACTCCGACGTCGGAATCGTAACGGCTCTCTGTCAATGGCGGTCAATGGAAAGTTTGAGGATAAAACAAATGTGGCGTGGGCACGCGAAATTCTCAAACAAAAAAGCACGAAATCCGGNATCTTGGATTCATCTATACAGCAAAAACCCTCAAAAGTCTTAGGGAGTGCAGTGTAACTATCCGTGGAAATCAAATATAGGTAACCCTTCGACGGACGTCCAATATAACGAGACCAATATAACCCAACCAATATAACCTCCGATATAACCCAACCAAGCGGCCGATCGCCTGGCTAGCGTGTTTTGGGCTGACTCTGGTTAGAACTATGAACATTATTCTCATATCTAAATTACAACTGTCATTTATTCTATAATAATGTTTGGACTCTTAAATGAGCGTCGCATCTTAACGTAAAATTTTATTCCAAAATGTCGTAAAAACATTGGGGTATTGCTGACTTCCCTTATTTCTATGCACCTGAGATTCAATGCTCCTTTTTTTGCTTGGTATATATGCCCACGGGAATTTCATTTTACGCAAAATTTGTGGAGGAGACACCGAGTTTAACGAGAATTGTGATAATCGGCTCGTGAACATTTAAATCGACATTTGTATCGCTTGTTACACCTACTTACGTTTATCAGGGTGTGCAAAATAACAGTAATAAGCTCAGAGAGTAAATAAAGGGAACGAAAAAGAGTGGTGAAGCTATTGCGTGTGGGGGCTTGGGATTTCACGCTTCAAATTCTTCACTGATTAAGTTAAATTATGAATAGGTTTCTCCAACACGAATTTTCCATTCACGGAAATTTTAGGTAAATTATTTTTCTTGGAATAATTCCGTCGAGTTTTGTCCTTTTGTCCTCGTATAGTTTTGTGTAAGGAATCATTTAATGCATAAAAACGTTCAAGGGCGCCTGTATTAAGGTCCTTTGTAGCAAAATTTGGAACAATTGAACGCCGAAAATGAGCTTTTAATCCCGTACGTTAGAAAAAGACACCAAATATTTCTTCTGGAAGTTTTAATCTTTAGGTGATGAAAAGTGCTGAGGGGAATTTAGAGCGATATCGTAATGTTAAGATGGCAACAAAGATAGTGTTGGATCACATGAATAGTTCAAGATTGTTTTAAGTGGTAAGGATAAGGTGTACCTAAGAGTCGAATATGGATTTTTTCTGCAGACATTTGAAAATTTAATTATTTTATATGTTATCTCTGGCTTTATGCGACGTGAGACGCTTGATTGCTTTATTCTTGTTTAAAATGAGCAGAGTGGTGATTGCGTTTAGTTTCTATTTTATTTACATCTATTCTCCTATCCGTCTATTTCCTGCTCTGGTGTATATTTTCCTTAGTGCAAACTTAGGTTTTTAATCCCACATAGTAGTTTTTTCGTTACACATTTTTCAAGCCATCTCTTTTAAATTTCATATGACGAAGGGCTAGATGTAAGAAGAGACTAAATAGTCTCAATCTCTCTCGAATAAAGTCGCATTACCATTATTATTATATCCTCAACGAAAAGTGTTAGTCTTTCTGGATTATTTCTCAAACACCTTAATTGTATTTTGATGGGATGAGGTCTTAAGGGCTATTAAGAAACATTTTTTATTAATCTTTGTTTGGATGTTTGGTCAAAACTTTTGTGGCCCAAGAAAATTTATGGCACTATAAATCTGATAATACTTGAGTTGAACGAATATCATTTCCTTTCACGTCCCCATAGAAATGGATAGGAATCAGGGGCACATCCGGAAGTTTTGCTTGGGGGAGTGGCTGAACTTAAGTATTGCAACCAATAATCTCTCAATTACGTTGTAATGTGAACTTATTGATTCTCAGCGTAAAAAAGTATATAGGCTAAAAACAAATATTTTCACGCGTTCAAATATTTATTGACAAGACCATTGAGAATTTGGTTCTGAATGAAATACTTACAGAAATTTTATATCACCCCTCTGGATGATAACTGGTAACAATTATACTAGTAAGTTATACGATCTTTGGTCTGAATCTGAATGCTTTTAATTGTCTTATACTTGGACTTATTGGGTTATTTATGAAATAAAACCAATCAGGATATGATCTGAAGTTCTACGTGACATCATTTCCCCACATTAATCAAAATATCTCCAATCCACGCGGTATTTTTTCAGGTGTACTACGCTCCCAATTTGTCTTAGCCTTTCACCTCTCGGTCTACATTTTACCACCGAATCTCATTTCCTTCTCTGTCCCCTTCCGCCTTCTTCTCTCGTCTCTCACTCCCACTTTCCTCTCCGCCTTACGTTCACTCAACTCCTCCCCCACCTCCGCTTTGCTGGTTCGAATAGAAGGCCTTCTGCTCCCTCAAATGACCGCTTCTGAATCTGCGAAAAAGTAATAGGAACAAAGAAGAATCACGATAAGTTAGCGTGCCGGTGGTAGATAAACGGAAAGTTTCGCGAGGCGAAAAAGATTTCTGTGAAGCTGACGATAATATTTGCGCTAAAAATGCTGCGAGGAGAGAAAACCGTGTCCAACCCGTTTTGCTATCTTAAGGGATCTGATGAAAGTTTCTCCGGGAAATGTGCTTTTGTGAGCTCACTTTGCTTTCAACGAGTTTTGTCCTAAATATTTCAGTAGTCTCACGTTTACATCAGGGGACACTGCGAGTGAGTTAAAGTCAAATATTAATTCATTTGAGAATAGATGATGTGTATTTTGTCTGTAAGATTCTTCAATTCGTGTCTGTCTATGCACTCCATTAAGTGTTTTCGAGAAATCTGCTTTTGAGACCTTATCTGAGGTAGCTTTTGTAAAATGTATTCAGACCTTAGCCGACATCTCTAGAAAATTGTCAAACCCGTTTTCAAAAGCTTTAGGTTTGACCCGTTGGATTTTAAAGCCAACCAGTTTTATAATGCTTTTGTTTTTGTATCTCTAGCTCATTTTCATCACTTTCACCCAGTCCTATATATTTCTTTCGTTCGTTTATATCTCAATTTTCACTTATATCGTCTCATTACTCGGTATATTAATCCTGTAAGCTTATGACCGCGATATGTAATTCATACTTTTAGAATCCTGTAAAGAAGTTATACCGTACTAAAGAAGCAGGAACAAAAACTTTGTAATTTCCACAGAAAATATTTAATTGGCTACTAGTATCGTCTACATGCACACATCATCAATACGGTTTTGAATTCATGCCGGGCTCATGTCATGTTTGTTCGGGGTTTCCTCGCTCTTGAAATACCCTTTCCTCATCGTTCTGCTTTGCTGCATACATCTCATTTATATAATTGAAAATGTTAATAACAGACCATAGTTTCCAAACAACAAATAATGATGGTATAACTAACGATCTTAGAGATGAAATATTGCCTTCATTAAAAACTATTATGCTCTTATAAATGAAAAAAAGATTGAAAATTCTTCGAGATACATATTTTTATGATTAATAAAAACACATATCTCCTATTTAACTTCAAATGTACGATTTCGTTGTTTTGAGTTAATGCAGTAACGGAAAATTCTTTAATGTGACCGACATTTTCTTAGTGTTCTCCTTTCAACAACTTTTGTACATATTCCTATGGAATATATGTATAGGTTCAGGTCATGTATTGGCAAACATTCATAGTTACTGTCTTGGCCTGAATGTTTAACTAAGTGCTTTCTGTTCTCTAACATCTTCATAAATCTATGTGGGGATATCCAATGGCCGTAATTCTGAAACGTAAACATCAACTCTACAATTTGAGACTTTTCTCTGTGGGGGCAGAAACATCACAGTTTTTTTTACAAATTTACTAGTGTGAGATGGATTTATAAATATTGGCTTAATAAAGTATGAGTTTCCGGTTGGATTGTATCTTAAATAAAAATTTTCACAATAATTTAGGACGAAATTGAGATTTCATTATTAAATTCAATTAGGAGGTGGGGATTGATATATTACATTAAATTACTTCCGGAGTACTTATTTTTCAGTGAAGAATGTAACTTGAATTGCACCATTGAGTTATAAGCACTACATCTCATGGATAGTTGATTTTTTGTTGGAAAATCTAAATTTCAGCCGCTACACACATGGCTACACCTAAAATATAGCTGGTTGTTAACATATTGAGGGAATGTATGTTTGGGTAAATCATACGACCCCGGCAAGATGGACTGTGAGGGTTAGACTCCTCGTAGAACGCTAACGAGCTAGAGGATTTCAGCCCTAATCTTATGCAACCAGCATTAAGCTTAATACCGCGGGTCGCCAACATTTCAGGGATATGGTCCTTAGACTAACCGCTAATATCGAAAATTAAGCGATCAAATTGAAAGTTTTCGGAAGCAACTAATCGAGAAATGATTGATTGAGGGCGATTACCAGTTAACGTCGACATTCTAAATTAATTGGACAGAAACCCACTCATGAAAAGGAAGTTTTACCTCATAATATACAGGTATCTTAAGTTCAGGACGCGGGGAGTTGCTAATTCTCTTAAATTACTTCCGGAATACTTTTTTTCCAAGACGAATGTAACTTGCCGAGAGTACTGGTACCTCTATCTCATTATATTCAGGTCTGATGCATCAATTGCGCTCACGTTATAACTGAATGCATTTGGACAATTATAATTTTATTTTTGAAGTATCTTTCTAAAGAAAAATACGAGTAATATCCGTGAAGAAAATATAATTCGTATAATGAATCACAATAACAGATCTTCCGTCCCATCATCCTTTATCCTTTATCCATTAACCTAGAGAGTCTTAACGAAAGTTTACTTTAGTCACAAATATTGAAGCAGAAATATTATAGCAGAATTTTCACTGCAAAATCGTTTAATTGTGCGTATATTTTTCAGGGAAAAGATGCATATAGAAATGAATCCTGTATGATAAAGTTGCTTCGTTTTTAAAATAATTTAATAAACACTTCCCTTTACTTTTTAGAGTTTCTAGCGGGGGGTAACTTTACCCTTGGAGAAACTTTGGAGAATCATATTGGGTGGGACAAAGGAAGTGAATTTCTAGAAGTTTGTTAACTGAATATTTCTCAATTACAATCAATATTTATAGTTCGGAAGACCTTTAATTTCATTGGTGTGTTGTTTACAATCTTAAACTTTTTATATTTCAATTTATTTTCAAGAATTTATCTCTTGATTTTACGTTCCAAAATATTGATACATTCATGTATTAAATAATTTACTTTACAAATCTATTTAATGAATTCTGCTTAAAATAAATAGAAAACTGGCAAAATGATTTTTATTTTTGTAGATTATAATTTTGATTGAATTGAATAACTGCTGAATTAGATAAGCTCGTAATTATTCCTAATTAACCGAGGGAGTTGGAAAGAACGCGCACTAACTACGTGACCTTGATGTTCGTAAAAAGAGCTCCTTGAACTAATGGGAGAATTACCGAAGAGGAATCTATTAGAGCATTAACAAAAAGTAGTTGAAAGGGGATCCTTTCTTGTTTCAGTAGCTATACTTTTATTTGAAAAAAAACTGCTCTGAATAGAAACCGCGCATTTTCTAATATTATTTCCCTTTATCGTGAAAATGCATTGAAAGGAGAGTCCCGAGAGAGAAAATCCGGTTAATACGGGAGGGAATGAGACGGTAAGGGTTCGATAGAATATAAGCGAGAGAATAACGGTGGTAATTTGAGAAAATTTGAATAGAAAGTAGGAATTTCTGGAACGAAGGAGGCAATCGTATTGATATGGAACGAAGAGAGAGGAGATAAGTGAGTTGAATGGTAATTTGATCAATATCGATTCGTGATAAATAATATTGATTCGTAATTGAAATGGAACGAGTTTAGCCTCTCGGTATAACGCGAGGGCTTAGATGGATGCATTAAATAACTGAATAGAAGTTAAGCAATGTCTTCTCACTTAATTACAGGGATCCGGAAGATTTTTTATTGTAGGCTCGTTATGTACTTTATATTTTCTTCACGAGTACTTTTTCTATGCTATATAATATCCAGTGAAGTTCTAGAATATTTTGCAGAAACATCAATTACTGTTTCACTTTCTCAGAGAATATTTAATTACAACTTTATTTACATAAATCGTGGCTTCGGAAAATAGGCAATAAAATCTGTTTAATGTTTTTAATATAATTCGGGGTAAAGTTGCTTCTGAACTAGTCTAACTTAAGAATACCTTCACTGGCACTTAGTAAAAACCTATTAGGTATTTTGTTCAAATCAATGACGAAAAAAGATGAAAGTAATTAAGTTGGTAATAAAATGTTTGTGTATAACAATTCTAGAACTAACTCTCCAGATCCAAATCTTTCGTAAACTAAAATAACTTAGACATTATCAAAAATTATTTCATCAAAATAGTTAATTGTAAATAAGACAAGTAAACAGAAGTATTGCTACAGAAGAGTTTTCTTGCATATCAGTATTTAGGGATAAATTCTCCTTGAAGAGTATTAAGTAACATAGAGAATGTAGCAGGATTATGATTAAAAGACACTCAACAATGGATCTTTCGAAACTTACATGACGAGAGAATTATTCTAACTATCGTTGCATACCATCATTTTACAAACTATAGACCTTGGGCCTTTCACACGTAGGGAAAATCAATATAAATATGAAGTTAGGTAGTCATAGATAACGGAAAATTTTTGATATATCGGAAGGCAAAGGAAAGAAAAAAGTTTTATTATGATATCGCTCATGTCCAATTTTCGTCTAAAGTTTTCACAGAATTATTTGCATCGGTATTTGATGGTGTCATTAACAAGTGCTTTCCTTTATTAAAAATTATTAAATTAAATATTAGGATGAAGGTTCTTTCATTACAATACTTGAACATTTGCAATTGAAGTAAAAGCTCTATTTTCGTTAGGATCTCATTCAGATCGCCTGCAATCGAACAACTACAGTAATAAATTACTGGTTTTCATAGTACGGTTGGAAATACCACTATATTTTCCACCTATCTAATTCATATAAGCTAACTAAGTGCAGCGGCAGTAAATGTTTGTAAATTTAGACCATAATATGCCTTCGGTGGTCATATATAAAACGTTTCTATAAAAACCATAATTGTAGACGTTCATCAAAGTGAATGCTTTTGATTCTCATTGAAGTTTCTGAATTTTACATTTCTCGATTTTATCTATATATCATCACAAAATTGAAGTTTCTGAATTTTACATTTCTCGATTTTATCTATATATCATCACAAAATTCTGTCCGTTGTTAAAAATAATCCATAATACCAATGACTTTTGAAGCTACCAGTTAAACACTTTTAAATTTATTCAAAACATTTCTTGGTTAATTTGTCAGTAATTTCCAGGAAATATTCATTCACAAAATTTTCATTTCATTTGCATCATTTTGTTGTAAAGCGAGAATCAAAGTTATAAGTAATTATAAATAATAATTCTTTGGGATCGCTGGGATTTTCATTGAAATATGCAAATCAGTAATTCAGTTACAGGTAACTTTTAACGACGAATACATATTTGGGTTCAATTACGCAAAATAGTAACAGGTACTCATGTAAATGTTACAGAATACGGTACTGCATTAGCTTTCCGAAATATATTATGAAAATCCAAAGCTCAATGGTGAAAACAGTTTTGACTAGACTAAACTTTCCTCACGCATTGTTTTAACTCTCGTAAATGTCCTTCCTTCCGTTTTCTCCACAATCGAGAAGTCTGATACTTAAACAAGTAACTCGTTTACTTCTATGGACCCAATGGAGCAAGTTTTGCGGTGAATAGCACATACGTATTCAAACACACGCGAAGCCTTAAGAATAAAAGGATCGGAAAGGGACGTTACCAGCTTACGGAGTCTTCTAAACTTTGTTCTGACTCTTTCAACTGTTATTACTTTTCCCGAACTTTTGTTTCTTACGCCTTGAAGATTTTGGTAATTATACTTAAGTGAAAGTAATTAGAGAGTCTAAAATCGTTCATTGCTATTCATTGGCTCTCAGCGGCAAACGCTTCAATTGCATAATCTCACTTACTTATTTACACTGTTCCAGCCAGAATTCACTTGTCGCAAGGGATAATTTCTGTCATTATCTTAATGAATTGTTAGTTTTCTTAGTTTAAAACACGAATATCTAATGTCTAGAAAATTTTTAATCTGATGACGAATTCTCTTTAGAGTATCTTCGTTTGATCCCAGAAAATACGATGTGATTCTATCTAAATTATTCAATTCCTAAAATCATTATGCAAGTCTTAAACTTATTAAAGATGAGTCGATCGAAAGGCTGTTAAATATATTGCAACCTCCTGTCCTGCAGCGTATTCCGTTTGAGAGGTAATGTTTCTTGGTTACGAATCTAAAATTTCCTTTGTTAAATCAATCTGCTAAATCCTACACTTTTATTAAATCGGCGATTAGTCTTACACCGTTGGAATACCACACCAGTAGTCAAGCATTGTCCCAGCATGAAAATACGATATTTCTCTCAATTTAGATGGGCCTTACTGTCACATTGGCAAGAATCTGTATTCTACTGACAGATTCATAGAAATATTTCATATTTTGTCATCCATGTGTAAGTGAAGTGCGTAAAGTTGAGAAATATGTTGTTTATTTTATTTTTGAAACTTAAAATACAACTTATTTCGTTGGCTCAGTTGTGGAATCCGAGGTTAGGCTATAAGAGAACTACCCTCCCTTTCCATGACTTCATTGAAGAATTTGTTATATGCCTCAGATATAAGGAAGTGTTCAATTTAAAAACGTTTAGATTCTATATATAATCATCAACTGGATATAGCTATAAAAATTGCAATTTTGATGGTCATTGGTCGAAAATAAAGGAATTTTAATTCTTCAGAATATGCATGCGAGAAATGTCCTAAATCGCCCCCTTCACCTTGACAAGTTGTACATCGTATTGTATTTCAGATGAGGATTTTCGCGATAAACTTCGTGGAAAATAATTTCTATGGCCCATGAGGTCCAAATTTGAACAGGAGAGATGTTGGGACTAGAGAGCAGTTTGGGGATTGAGTAGATAAGGGTTAGTATAGAAGTTGGAGACAAAGGGTAGAGGGCGATATGGGTGATGATTCGGCAATGGAACCCTTAGAGGACTATGATAAGTTACCATTCTCTAGTCCCTATGAACCCCTTTGAGCCTTAGAAGAGGTCACTCAGGGAACGCTTTGCTCAACTATGAAGCAGCAAAGGGTCACAAGAAGGGTCTCAGTGTCTCAAAAACAGAAAATAACCCTGCAAAAAGTTTGAAGAACCCTTCAAGCAGCTAATTAAAGGGTTCCTTTTCTCTGTTTGTAGAGGTTATCTCAGCGGCTACTTTTTTCTCGTATATTTCCGAAAAAGGATTTGAGTAATCAATTCAAAAGTTGAGTTATTTTAGAGAAAAATAAAGATTCTTCGGTGCTCCATTGAAAACCAAAAAGTGACGTGATTACATTTATATCCATAATTTTTACGCTATTTATTCACACATATTTATTTAGGTGTACTTAAATTGTGAATCATGATAAAAATCATTTAGTAAGGAAAGATAGAAGAATGTCTAATAACTTCTTTCATTTCTGTGCAAGTAATGTGAAGGTAAATATTTAAAAAATGAGAAGTTTGTTACTAAACAAATTTTTACTGGAGCTCAGTTATTTTCAATCTGACGAGATGTTTTATAAAGGACCAACACTTATCAGTTGCTTCAGCGGCAGTTTTCTTATGTTATTATCTGAGGAGACGCTCGGAGATCGTGAACGGTTTCCTTATTTGATATCTATAGTTTCTCTTAATATTTCCTCTTATCCTCGGAATTCAAGAAATTCTTTGCATTAAAAGCACATGTTTTGCATAACACCAACAGGAACGTTCAAGTCTATTCTCTTTGCCGAGGAAAACGGGACTATATATGTGTTTTATTCCATAGTTCAAAGAACGATGGTGAGCAAAATAACAATCAATGCTGAAAATTAAAGGGTTGTTTGGAAGATATGCCAAATATTACAATTGCTCTAGAAAGATGTCAGATGAAATTTTCATTTTGCGTAAAATATTTATTATGAATACCATCTGCTGAATATTAAATTAGTATTACTTTTATAAGAGCCAGGTCTTGTACGAAATATTGAAGAATGTTTTTTATCAAAGCCGAGACTGAGACTAAAAAGTTTCTTCTTCCATATTTCCAGGAATGGGAATATTTTTATTGCTTGAAAATTCAGTGTTGCTAAATGAGTAAGGAAGAATGCTGAGATATTTATTTCATCAAAATTTATTCCAAGCGGAGTTTACTTAGCTGAAACAAATACAGTTAAGAGGAAAAGTCACATAAAATTGAATTTCACCAAGGTAGGTTCAATTTAACCCATTAATGCCCAGAACATTTTTTTTCGAAAATTAATATTTTTTTGTAATAATTAGTGTTTATTAAATATATATATTAGTGGAAAAATATTATAAAAATTTTTTTTTGAGTGGAAGTGCCCGTTTTTTAGACGTATCTTAAGATACATCTGGGCAGTTGGGGTATCAAGTGAGGTAATAGTGAAAATAATGAGGAGAATTTAATTTCTTGAAAAAACGTCTGTATTAACTATAAAAGGAAGAGAATATAAGGTAAAATATACATGTATTCATTGCTTATTACACAAAAGTTTCATTCGTGGAAACTAATAAAACACTCGGGGTGTAATGATACTTTACATTTCCTGCAAATGTATATCATTCTCCCTTTACACACAACACACACTTTTGATTTTTTTTCTCCACGGTCTATAAAATGATCTAGGCGATCTGTCCGGACATCATCAGCAGTTGAAGAGGTAGATGGTTGGATTCTTCTTATCGCTGCTGTTCCATAATGTTTGAGAATGTAACATGCGCATTCTCTTCTAAATTGCAATAATGTTACATTATTGCCGAGTCTTCGGCTCAAAAGCCATCCCTGAGAAACGGATATATCTAATGCCCATCTAAAATATGTGAACCACCACTTCTTACTACGGATATTGGTTCTGTATGTTGCAATAAATTGATCGCAGAGATCAACTCCCCCCATGTGGGAATTGTATTCTGCAATTGCTCTTGGAATTGGAACAGAAATTTTTTTCTTTTCCATGGTACAATATCTTGTGGCAGTTTTCATTTGGTAATCGAAGCAATTTGTCATTGCGCTTACGACATTGCTGTCATTCCAGCGCATTATCAGCAGAGATCCATCAGACCTGTACACAGCCTTTCCACGTTTAAGTCTTTTAAACTGAATCTTCTCAGGTAAATTGTAAATTTCCTTCACTCTGTTTTCACGGACTGTACCCGTAGCTCCGATTCCTCTTCTGGTAAGTTCTTTAAGCAAATTTTCAGACGTAAAAAAGTTGTCAAAAAAGACCTTCATGCCTGGTGGTACTCGACATTTATCCACTAATCCTAAAACAACATCTCCTCCTTGGCCTAAATCAGTTTTAGGTAAGTCAGTGTCCACTCCTGCATAAGGTTCAGCATGGTATAGATATCCAGCAGAATCTGAGAGGCACCATAATTTAAACCCAAACCGAATAGGTTTCCCACGAATAAATTGCTTAAAACCATGACGACCATAATACGGAATGATGGATTCATCAACAGAAATATTTTCAATTTGAAAGGGAATTTTAAAGTTCTTATTTAGGACACTGAATAAAGGCCTGACTTTGTACAATCTATCTTGCCCATCATACCTAGCATTGTCGGCAAGGTGAAGGTATCTCAGGATTTCTTCAAATCTGTTTCTTCTAATAGAATTTGATACTATTTCTACGGAACAGTCTTCTGATTTGCTCCAATAAAGCCTTCTATTCGGAAGTTGGTGGTACCCAGACAGTAAAAGAATACCAAGAAATGTATAAATCTCTTCTACTTTTACATTGAAATTGTGATTCCCTTTCAAGTTGGCATAACGGTTTGATTCATTTGGAATAATTTGAATCAGATCAGTGGAAAAAAATATTGAAAACAGTTGGAAGGGAGACTGACTCTGATTTAGATCGCTTGGTAGATCATGTGATGCAAATTCCGGGATTTTGTACATTACCTCTTCAGGCTTCTGAGACCACTTTGCAGGGTTCGATTCTACTACTTTCTTCTTCTTTTTTAATTTTCGATCAGAAGCTTCTGATGTCAATGGTGATTCTGACGATGTAGATGGTAGTTCTTCTATATTTAGAACATCTTTCCTTTTCCTCAACCTTCGTGTAGTGGAAACACTTGGAGCTGAATCCGTCCTTACAGGTGAAGTAGACTTTTCAATGTTGAATTGAATCATGCTGCCTTCTGTCTGTAAAATTCTCCGAGGCAGATGCAGAGGGTTGCCTGATATCTCTAAATCCGATGCATCAAGCAAAGATAATTTCGTATTTATTCTCATTTTTACTGTGGAAAATCGATTACGGCTTCGGCTTGCGAAAACATGGAAAATGTTAGCCAATGTTTTGTCGAAGTCATCTATTTTCACTAAACATTTTCTGTATGATCGGAGTTATTGTTAAAGGCGAATTTGTTTGATTTACTTTCTCATGGGTATTATATTGTATTTTCATAATTGTTGTATTATGTAAATTGTTGTTTTTTTCAGTTTTGTCAGATTTTTTTGTAAGATTTATGCATTTCTTTCTGTCGGCTTTTTTTCCCCCTTTTTTTCAGCTTTGTTACTGACACTTTTCTTTTACTAAATTTCCCCTCTTATTTTAAATTTTTTAGTCGTCACTGTCAGTAGGTTTCGCAGGTTTTTTACGCCCCCCTTCATGTGGGTGTTTTCCTGCAGGGTTTTAGTTTATTTTTTTTCCTAAGTGCAGACATAGGTTTATTTAAAAAAACCCATATAGTAGTTCCTTCTTTTATTGACTTCTTTTTAGTTTAACTCCCAATACCTCTTTCTTTCTATGTACAATGACGAAGGGTTAGATGTAAGAAGAGACTAATTAGCCTCAATCTCGCCCGTAAATAAAGACGATTTACTATTATTATATGAAAACATATGAAAAGAGGTCCTTAAGAAATGAGCGATAAATGGGGCTTCACTTTGCGTAGCTAAAATTAGTCTTATTACGGTTTCATTATTATAGTTAGGTTTCAAAATTTCCAAATAATAAACAACTCCCAATTGGCTGATATTTGGCGTATGGACTAATACGAACTATTGCTCCTACGCGCAATAGCTCGTGTCAGTCTGCACGCCGGCCTCGTAATTTGATGTAATGGAATTTTACGTTGAAAAAATACGATAATTAATTTGTATCGTTACTATATCAGGGGATGCAAAACAGCGTACCAGCATATTTAATCATGCGTAATTTACCATAAATATCAACACCCGGGCATTTCAGTTAGTTAATCAATAAAAAAGGAATCATTCGAACCATTTTATATTTCTTTGTAGTGCGTACGTTCGTTCTGCCTTAAATTTTCCAATAATTAAAGGGAATCCGCCAGTTCTAGTTTTTATCCCTCGTGGATAAACAGAGAAGGAGAAAAGAACCACTTGCAAAAATGTAATCGGTTTGGTTTCGGGTTGGTTGGATAATCGCTCGGCCGATGCGCTTCGGTTTTGTGGCTTAACGAAATGACCGTATCGATTTGGATCTCCGGCCTATTTGAAGGATTTTTCGGTTGAAAACGAAGAACTGTAATTTAATTTAATATACGCATGCCATTATGTTTGAGCAAAAAAGTGAAGTTAACGTGTCAGAAATCACAGAATACACTATTTCCAAGGCTTCCTGATAGCCAATTGGCAACGCGTTCAACTTCGGTGAAAGCAGTCCCGGGTTCGATTCCCGGTGGGGGCCTATGTGCGAAATGACCTAAGCCGTAGAAGCACTTTTAAGAATACTACTATTATACTACTCTGTCCAATCCACTCAGTTTAAACTATTTAGATTTTTTCAATCTTCTGTAAAAAGTATTTACGCATTGAATTAATAACAGCCGCAACTATCGCGGAGCAATGGGTGAAAATTAACGACAGTTTTAGTGGAGACTAACAGAATTACTTGATTTTGATAACTGCGAGCCTGAAATATATCTTTATTTTGTAAAGCCATAAGGGGAATAAGTATTAAGTTTCAAATAGTATAAATTCTAATAGATTCCGTTAATATGTAGTACGTAATAATGTTTAGATATTATAAGCAGCACGTAAAGGAAAACCAGTAGATAATTCTCGTGTAAGAAAGAAGGCAATGGATTGAATTAAGAAGTTGTACGACAGTTTATTATACCAAAGGACATTCTTCACATTCAAAATGTACATGTTGAAAAGCCACTGTATGCAATGGTTTAAGTCTCACTTTCATCGACGAATGTTGTAATAAATTTCGGAATAGCTTCATTTATTTAATTATGGTATCCTGGATATCATGGTAATTTTCTATGTAGAGAGCTGTAAACAGAGATCTTTGCTCACAATCTTGTCAGAGTGACACAACCGATCTCAACATTACCATCTATTAAGCGATATTTGAACTTGAACTGTATTCAAATCGAATTTACACTAAAATCGAATCGGAATCGAAATTCAATCGAATCGGAATCAAAATCGAATACATTCACAAGGAAATTTAATCGAATTCAGTTTAAAGAAATCAATTCGAAAACATCGGAATTCATGTTCAGAATATCGATTTTCTGGCGAATCGAATCGGAATCGCCCATCTCTAGTTTGGAGCCATGGAGTAATGAATGCATTGCCTACAATCCAGGGCCAGGAATACTTACGCCCAAAAGCTATAGAAAATATAAACTGATTTACTTGGGTTCCGGTCTCCTGTATAGCCAAGTGGGCAACGCGTTCGACTTCGGTGTAAGCGGTCCCGGGTTCGATTCCCGGTGGGAGAACCATGGTGGGAGACCATGTGCGAAATGACCTAAGCTGTCGAAGCACTTTTAACAATATTACTATTATTACTTGGGTTCCGTCCTCCGTTTTATACCAAGTAGGATGTTTCTTTCTATTGAATCGTATTCTCTCACGATCGCGACCTCCTTAATATATTTTATTTCTGAGTATTTACATCTATTTATCGTAATAACCAGAATGAGAGACTTCTTTTAAGTTTTGTATGTATTCAGTCGTGTTTTCTCACCTCAGTAGTGTAATATTTCAGTCCTGCATTAGGTATGGCGCAAATTCATCACCCAAAGAGCACGTCTCTAAAGGAGAAAGTTACGAATGTACGGGACAAAGAATCGTTCCTTACCTTCTGAGCACGAGGATCAGCACCTCGCCTCCCGAGACCATTTTTGCATCGATATCCCCCCTTGTACCTTCCGTATCGCGCATCGCTGGTTTTTTCTCAAAGAATGGGATCAGAAGGGTAAATTACGCGCTCAGCCGAGTGCAACTACGAGTAAAAACGTAGGCAAAAGAAGAGTATTGACATTTCTCCTTAAATCCCACAACACCAGTTGGCGACGGAACATACCTCGTGCAAACACAAAACCGTCTTGTCTGGTGTGTTTACTCAACCACGTATTGTTACACTGTGCGGTGACTCTCTCGTCCGAGATGGCATGCACACACGGAGTATGACAGGAATGCGTACCCCGAGATGACGAAAATAGAATGGGACAGTGGACGGGGCAAGTCGGAGTGATTGAGGGTGCGGAACGAGTTGTTGCCGCGTCTTTAGAAGCCGTTGGCATGGAAACCGTAGGAGTTATCTCTTTGCCTAATTTGCGTCCGCCGGAGTGATGGACACATGGCATCTGTGACGTGTGAAGACTCTTTATTCTTTAGAGTTCTGTATTTATTCCGTTTCTTTTGTGAAGATTGCCGCTATTTTGGTAGTATTATATAAAGATTCAATAGCAGTAATTGGCTTTGATGGTAATTTTTCGTCCGCGATCAAGAAGAGAGAAAATTTTCTAAGTCTAAGATGATTAATGGGCGTGTCTGTGAGCTTTAAATTGGAATACTGTGATAGCTACATACCTCCATAATCACTTAAAAAGAAACGTAAACAATTTTTCAGTTTAATTGTGTATAAATGAATACTCCCCTTGGGAAAGATGCAGCTAGAAATGAATTCAGTAATCATAGTTGTTCCCATTTTAAGATCATTTAATTGATATATCCCTTTATCTTTTAGAGTTTCCAATGAAGGATAACTTCAACATTTTAGAAATTTTGGAGAATCATAGTGGGTGAGAACAAGGAAGTAAATTTGTCTTTTAGAAGTGCTAACTTAATATTTCCAAGTTTCAATCAAATTTACTGTCGTAAAGAACTTTAATCTCAGTGGTATATCACTGCCTTAAAATTTCGCTAAATTTTTAGGAATTTATCGGAAGAGTTTACGTTTCAACATACTAAAAATTTTAGTGAATTCAGAAAAGATATCAAACGCACATTCAAAATATTGATGTGCAGTATTTTGAACCAGACGTTTGGTTGGATGAATTTCTAAAGAATTAGAAATAGATTGACAGTTAAGGATGATCACTATGACCATCTGCGATTGACAAAATATCCCATGGCTACCCATCTATGTCGATGGCTATCTAATTGTTGTCTGCCGTCTGCTGTAGATGTTTGGATGAAATGAGAGAGTTATTGAATGTCACCGCTTCAGAGTAGAAGTATATAATGTTGACATTCAATAGCCAGTTCCATAGAATCAAGCATAGTTGTCTGCCAAAGTAACTTATACAATTGGATTTGATTGATTTCATAAATGTGGAAAAACTTAACGTTTTAAGCAAATATCTATGGGTAATAATTTGGCCCAGCGTTAACTTGGTCGTTGAACAAGATAGGATTTATGTTCTCATTAATTGTTATTGATATTGCAATATAAAATGCAAAATGTTAGTTCTATTTCAATCTTTTTGTACACCATTTTAGAAGTATTTAGTACCAGAACCAGATGATGCAATGGAAAGAGAAACAGTTACCTAGCCATCAAAAAACTGCAATCATGTTTCTCATATTCAATTTCAAGTCCTTTGTACGCAGAGGATACACGTCGTGAGATAAATGAGTGGTGTTTCAGAGGTGACTATGGATAAGAAGAAATCAAAATTAATTAATTAATGATAGCGATAGATTAGAAAGTGGCTAGAAATAAGCTGAGTAAATTTTCGATGCTGAAAGCGAAAATAGTTCACAAAGAGACTAAACGGCTGCAGTACCAAATTGCCTCATACCGAATTACCTTGATACGTAAGTTATTTACGAAACATCTTATTACGTGAATTATTTGTTAATAGGTCGGTTATAACTTATTTAAAACATCTTAGAAGACCTATAATTCATGGAGATCGTGAAAGAAACTGTACAGAGTACAGATTACTTAAATTATTTAACAATTTATTTCTCAATAATGATTGTGAACCGAAATGTTCCGTGTATTTTCTTTCACTATAGATGTTACAATCAGGTTCCACAAGGATGAGGTAGTCGATGTTAGAATTTAGATATCCTTGCGATCCTATCGTAATGATTCATCAAAACGATGACGCCTAGCGTGGAATTGGAGTAATTGCATACTCTTCTTACATATTGACATAAATGCGCGCATTTAAATAATTCTTTTGGGCAATCCCGGTCAATCTACAAATGAGAATTAAGTAGAAAGTATTCTAACTAATTTCACGTATTGATCTTATTTGTTTTCCTTCGTGTTATTCCAATATTAAACTGCCTTTCCGTTATCGACGAAAAACTATTTGAATGTAGGTAATAGGACACTCATGTGCGACCTGATGATTTCGCATGCGGCCTAATGGTTTTTTCTGCGGCCGAATGATAAGGCCCTCCAATGTGAAAAGGTTCCCCACCAGTGGCTTAGCCACATTTAACATCTATGGAAGGGGTTATGGATACCAATTTCTTAATGGTCACAATAATGAAATAAAAGGAATCCTGAGTCGGGGAATAATATTTTAAATTCCTTACTGGCAGACTGAAGAAATAGGCCCCTTGGTTGTCGTGACATTTTCTTTTTCACTTTTGTAAATTTTCAGCCTTTTTAGTTTGTCTTCTAAACCACAATTTTCCAAAATCCCAAATTTATCTTTCTTTACTACTATAAAACCACATTTTTCCAGATAATGACTCCATAATTATGCGAACAATAGGCAAATTCCTTATAGTACTACAAAGGAAACGTAGGATTGGTATAAAACAGGTACCTAAGAACATCACGCTGTGGTCTACTTTGAAACATATTGGGATAATATTCCTCATCCATTTCAGCTGCTGGAACCCACTCAATTCTCTGTCAATATTTTTGCCCACCTTAACAAAAATATCACTTAATTTATTGTACAGTGGGAACTCAGTTCCAGTAAAATTGGGCCTTTTTTGCTGAAAAATAATTATTTCGATTAATTCGATTCGATCTGATTATCATTAATGTGATATCTAGGTACTCACATAATTAGATGGTTTTACTTAAGGTAATAGTTAACACTGTTATCTTTTAGAATGTTGTGTGCTTTTTCTGAGAATATCTTCGAATATTTGGTTATATTTTTCAATATATATATGTATGTATGAATACCGTGGTAATAAGATCGAGAGAGATTTGAGACAGCAAGGTAAACAGTATTGCGTATGACTTGGTCATTTATAACAAAATGTTATGAGAAGATAAAAATTGAAGATTTCTATGAATAGTTTTGTTGGATTTATATATCTAAGAAATTTTGAAAATGTTGGTACTGTGAGCTTGATATTCAAAATTATTATGAAGTTACAATCATGGGATGAAAATCTACGGCAGTTGGAAACTCGTATAGTAGTTGAAGGATAAAATTAATAGTAAAAGTCTCAGAGAAATGTCTGTTATCTTTAGTCAATAAAAAAAACTCGGTTTTATCTATCATATTTCTGGTATGGGCGAAGAGAAAATCTGGGAACATTTTAATTTGGTGTCAGTGTATCGTAATCGTACAGAAGACTCTGTGTAGGACATAGTCCCAGATTGGGAAAGCTTCGGTTAGGGAATGGTCCCTACCATTGAAGGGCCCCGGTAGGGAAGGGCTCAGAGTAGGGAATGCATGAGTAGCCTATCAATTTGTAATTTATGGTACCCCATAGGGTGTAGGGGGACACCATGTAGGGCAGAATCCCAGGTATTGCAGGTTCTCGGGCAGATGAGTAAACATTTTTGGTTAGCCATCTTACACAGAATCTATTTGAAGAAGCATCTCTCCCAATGAGTAGTGGAGCATTTATCCTTATACTTCAGGAGAGATTTATCACCCAGAATAGGGTGTATAGAATATACTAGTATATCACTCATGCATATAGTTGAGTTGATATGCTAAGATATTTTCTAACAGTACTTTACATCATAGGATAAAATAAGCCAAAATGACCCCTTTTTAATGAAAAAACAAAAATTCTCTTAATACATTTCTAGGAATATCACCAAGTGCATTAGTTAACTCGACTAACGTGGGAATGGCCTATCCAAAAACATTAGTGAGTAACACCGAAATAACGACGACTGGGACATCCATCCCGATAGGGAACCTCTCCTGGAACTACCCTAGGTATTTTTGTAGGGGGTCGGAATATATTTATTTTCATCTTCACTGCAATTTGGCCTTCTAGCCAGGTGGCAGTGCTGGAGGGAAGCATAACATATTAAACATCGGATTGCCTGGCATTTGCCCAAGGACGGTAGGGAAACCCCTCCAAGAACCTCCCGTAGGTAATACATTACATAAGACACATACAGTACATACATAAGACACATACAATGAAGTACATACACAGAGTTACATAAAAGATATATACATTTAGATTTAGCTTATCATAGAACGTTAAACTTAGATAATGACATGGAAAAAATTATAATAATACAATACAAGGATAATATTGTTAGTGAATAAGCTAGCTTACATGGTAGATAGTCCATATAGTCATGTACATAATATTAAGTTATAATTCAAGATGGCTAATTCTACACACTATAATGTTACAAAAAATTAAATTACAGCTTTAAACTATGGAAGATTAATGACTAAAAATAGATTTAAGCTTATTTTTAAAAATTTTTACATTTTTCGGAATCGATATAAGATTTTTCCAGCTCCCGGAAAGGTTAAAATCAAGTAAATCAAACTTTAATCTTTAACTTCAGACCATAGCGGTGTTCTTATAACGTAGTTATCTCTATTATAAATATTTAATGCGTTTAGATCTCCACGGAATGTTCTCAGACTGTTATCAATCCAGCGGTTTGCCATCCGAGGCCATTTCGTACAGAAATGCTTTCCGCGCTGGCGGTTAAAATCCAGCAAGGATGGAGATGAGGCAGTCATGGAACCATAGGGAAGTGGTATCCGTAGAAGCGGGATAGAGAAGGACTTGGCAGGGTAAAGGAAAGTGGTTTGGAGAGAAAGGAGGAATGTTAGGTAGCGTGTGTGGGAATGAGGAAGAGTGTGATGGATGGGGAGAGGGATTAGGAGGGGAGGGGGTGGAGATTTAGGGGTCGCGTGGGAGAGCGCACACAGTAAGAAGAGAGTGGTGCAGAGGGGAAAGGCCGATTGGACCAAAAAGGGTTTCGGAATCCGGCCGAAGGGAGACTGTATAACATTTTGCTTAAGTTATGGCAATGCTTTGTGCAGCCGTTCGGAAACTGAACAAGTTTCAATTTTCAAGAATGGGCGTTAATAATTCATTAATAATTTATGTTGTAGTGCGCGTGACGCGAGTTATGGAATATATATCTTCTTTTACGCGTGTGACTTTCATAATGGAAAGGTTTGCTGTTTTGTAAGGAACATCTCTGAGGATTTAAAGTCCCGAGTGTATTTTTCACTCCCATTTTACGTAGTAAAAATATTTAGGGAACAATCAAGTTAAACGTTTAACTATCTATTCTGTGTTAAAGTGATTCTATGAATATAGTGGAAAAACCTTACTTATAGATATTATAATATAACCAGCAACCAGGATACATCAAGGTGGGCTGAGTAATTTGGAGTTGGGTACAGGGAGATTAATTTTCGGTGGTTTTAAAAATCTGTTCCGCTAGAAGTATAACAAAACTTCTGTGTAATTTATGCATTCCCTCAAGGAAACTATAAAAATGTCCTGTAAGTAATTTCCGAGGTTAGAAAATTTTCTCACTTCGAAAAATCATCATTAAACTAGTGAGTTCTTGTCCACATGTCTATGAAGAAATTTTTAAGAAGTCATCGAAGAGCATCTTAAACTAGTGATGGTATATTTTTAATGAAAATTATCTTTCCTGGTTAATTCTTCGTATCTGCAGTTGCAGCGGATTTTTCTTTTATTCCTTTTACGGGTTATCAATTAAATCAAGGAAATTTATAATTTGAGGAAAACTTGATAATTGAATAGCAAGCACATGGTTGCCTGGCAAAACAGGGTCCTTAACCTTCAAAGAAAACAAGTTGAAGGCTACCAGATTTTATCATACGAATGTTTAACAAATTTTATATAATTAGGGTTGGATCTTCTATTCCAAGTACGTATTAATATATTTGAAGACCCGATTATTATATGTACAAACAAAGGCAGGATGTTGAAGCAAAACTTTGCTAAGGAATGCATATTAGAATGGAATTTACATGTGAAGCATTATGGTAAAAAGAAAAAATATTTTCAGCGAGAGACAAATTCCTAAACCCCATTTATAATATTTTAATTTCCGATCTTATCATTTACAATGGTGACATTCTTTACGTAGAAATTCATGCTGTGAGAGCGACAAAGTTGGTTTTATAATAAAACAATGTCATAACTATTTCTAAGAATATTGTAGTTAATATGTGCAATAATTTAAAAGCTAAAATATGTATTTAAGCTGGAAATTGATACATAATAAGAGGGAGTATATGTAAGGGCGAAGCTATTATTTTCACCGCAATGCCTCATCCGTCGTGTACATGAAAAGGATTGACTTCAGTGCTGCTTTCTATCACTTAAAAAACTACTTTTGGGAGCAGCTTGTCAAGATTTCTTCCCATGGGGTCGGAGTTTCGTTTCAGTTTTATTCAGGCAGTTCTCGAACTTTCATTGTTCACGTCACCCTTTCTTCTACGTCATAATTTTCCCATCATGCCTCACGATGTTTTCCTCAACCGAAGGGCTTCGAGCGAGGAAAATTTCTCACCAATTTTGAGGAAAATAACAAGGCTTTTCCTCATAAAGCAAACTGTTCCGTGAATATTTTATTTAATGTCAGCTTAAGTTCCTTTTTACATCAATGCTATTTAAATTGTTATGGATAACTTAATTTCTGATTTTAAGGAGAAAAAATAATCATTTAAGCCAAAATTATCGAAGCCAATATAGTACACTTAAATCCTACTGACAAACACACCAACATAAACTAAATTTGGTCACGTTTTGTCATTTTATCACAGGAATATGAGGAACGTATCAAGCAAAACAAAATCTTAGTTTTAAAAATAAATTTGGTACCTTACGAAAACAGCAATGCATTCATGTCCGAATAAAAGCTTATTGGGACTCAAGTTTGGAAGTTAACGCTCGTTTAGTGATAGGATGTAATATTACACGCAATTTAAATTCGGTTACAATAAAGCACGATGGCCGTGTAACCTTCTGGCTCAGTGAGGAAAGTGAGAACGAACTACCCCATTCCCCATCTATCCTAGAAGTCTCATCCTTACCGTATGATTTTTTAGCTAACAATGAAGTGGTGGGGGATCCAACCAGCCTTAGGGCTGCTGACTCTACTGTCTGGACTCTACTGTCTAGTCTACTGGGCTCTACTGTCTAGTCTACTGGGCTCTACTGTCTAGTCTACTGGGCTCTACTGTCCGTATGGTCAGGTCGAAAGTTTGAAAATGACGAATTTTAATGAAGAAATGGGCCTTCGAATATCCTTTTTAATAGCTTCAAGCAATCTACAAATTCTGAAGATAAGAATTCCATTTTTCAACAAATAAGGTAGCTGGTTCGTTATTCGAATTGTTGACTGATTTGCTTCACTGTGATCAACAATAGCACTCTGAGATAACTGAAATTTTGCATACTTCATACAGCAATCTATACATTCCTCTCCTCGTACTTATATCGAAAGAAAAATAACAAACAGAATAATTATTTCGATATAAATAGCCCCAAATCCTCAATAAATTTAAAATCACTGAGAAAAAGAAATTAATTCTGTACATGTCGACCGGCTGAATATACTATAGAATCTCTTTCTTCATACCACTACTCTCTTTGATGCGACTCGAAATTTCCAGGAAATCTCTCGAGGAAATATCCGTGGAGAATGGATTTGGAAACTAGAATTGGGGGAAGAAAGCGGAAATGGTATGGTTGGAGGAAAGGTTTCCCAGTTTTAGGCACGTTCCTTCCGGGTGATCACAAAGTGAGCGGTCGTGTACGCCCACAGGGATACTCTTGATTTCAGTCAGTGCTTCCGTATCACTGCCACGCTGTATTCCCTTCGCGTTTAAGAGAACTTCAGTACGTTTGCTGTTTCACTGGTCTTTCAGACTTTCTTAATTATGGCAAAATTTTGAGAAAATCATCACCTCAAGGGAAATATATTAAAAAAATAGAAAGACATTACAGTTTTAGGAATAAAGTTACAATCTCAACAGCTAAAGCAGTAAAAATCCAGAAGGTTAACGTATTTCCCCTGAAAGGGAACCGCTTGATGGACATGAATGTTTGTTTGTATTAAGCATTAACTTCAAAAGTTTCATATGAAGCTCACTTTCCAAAACATCAGTTGATTGGCGAAAGAGGAAAGTTGTCAGTTACATCCATGAGTAGTTCTATTCTTCCATGTCATTTGGGTAATTCATTTCAGAAATTACGATCCGGTAATATTCAAGTTTATCATATATATGCTTATATATATATGTTTATATGTGAATAACCTCAAAGATAGAACAAGTTTTGCGGTTTCTAAAACTTTTTGTGAAATAACTTCGGAATTTCCTCTGAGAACTAATGAAAGAGTGAATTTTCGAGGAAGAATCATTAGAAAATTCATGCTCCGTTACATTTGTGTAATTGAGAATACAATATCAAATTTCTGTACAGACGAAGATTACTTTCTATACGAAATTAACTTTTTTTTCAGAAATACGTGTCAAATGATTGAGTGGAAGAAGCCTATTAGCTTCGTTACAATGGATGCTATTCCAGTTTGTTTCACACATGATATAGCAGTAACGATTGGGTTGATGTTTCTTTATAATCACCATTGAAATTATTTGTTTTCTTCTTCCTCATTCTTGCTAACAAGTATTCCATTAAATTAAATTGAATTAATTAAACTAGTTACGGTGTGAATGTGCCATTGATTGAATGCCATCTTTAATGCAACCACTTTTCATATTTCAGTGTGACATTTCCTGGTTTAATATTTTCTTTGAATATTAAGTATGTAAAGAGCATAATGAATCATTCACTTCATTTAAATTTTCATTTCCACTTGCAATTACCAATGCTCAGCCATTTCATTTCATATCCCATTCCATTGGAAAAACAATGAGCCCGATGAATCTGAATTAGAGTTGTATGCAGAGTTATTTCAAGTTTTTCCACCAACGGTGATAATTCTAGAATAAATGTTTATCTGTATCACTATCTGCGGCATCTATTTATTTAAACACTTTGTTTATTTTCAAGACTAAATTAAGCGAAAATTTGATTTGAAAACTCAAAAACATTTCCGTTTCATATTAAAATAGCAAAAGTTATTATAAATGCAGCTATATCGATGAGTCGGTTCTTATTTGTGAACGCTTTCCTTAAGTCATAAAACTCACTCTCTCTCACATCGCTTCAAAACATCTGCCCAATTTTTCGTACATACGATACATCCCCTTTTATGCTGAAACATTTCTGTCTCGGGGTCATATTCACAACATTTGGCCAGCTTACTGTCAGTCTTTATTTAACCCTTAACCTCTGTCACTATTTTTTAACCTTAACGTACTTCCTACATTGCGAACATCCAATTTTTGATAATTCTGCTTTTATCTATCGCTTTTGGTTGCCAAAACCAAAGCAAGACACCCCTTTCGTTCTGTTCATGCAACCTCTTTCAATCCACATTAATTTATCCCCCGCTCTTAACTGACTCTGTTTCCTTTAACTCTCTGACATTCTCATCTTCATGTTGAACCTGGGATATGTGAAGTATCCTTTTTGTACACCTCTTTTAGCATAAAAATAATTTCTACTCTAGGCCTTTACTTTCATTTCAGCGTCTTAAACTCCTTTATTGTGAAGAATTTGTCGTGAAAGACTATAATGAATAAATTGATAGATGAAGGAGTATCGCACCTGATCATGAACATTTTTACATAGATAAAACTGAAAATGTCAGTAATAATATCTTCAATAGTCATAAAATATTACTCACCTTGTTAAAGTAAATTATTGCCTGCAACTCGCTCTAAAAATCACGGTCCATATATTCAACAAATGTCAAATTATTGACTGCGAACATTTTTTCACTAATTTTCAAACTCTCTTTTAGGTTTATTCTATGAATTATCATTCATTTTTACTTTACTATTCTATGACCATATTTGATATGGTCATAGAATAGTAAAGCCACTATGATATATTTGTCCATGGCTATTTTCTAAAGTCCCAGAATATGTTTACATTGCAGCCTTAAAGAAATTTGCCCCTAATGTATATGATTGGCGGCCCGCGATGTCTTAGAAAGAGCTTAATATGGCCATCTGTAGATTAATTCATGCACGGATTGAGGGAAGGTGTTTTGTTTAGCACGGAAAAGCGGCTGAATCCCAAGGAATAACGGGTATGAAAAATAGCGACCTGGGACTCGAATCCCGGTCTCCCACTTTCCGGGCAGGTATTCTATCCACTGCACTGCCATGCCACATCTGTTCCACACTGTTTGGGATTGCTTTTGTGATCAAAGCCCAGTTCCAACCCTAAAGTCCCTGTCATGTCGCTATTTTTCACACCTGTTATTCCTTGGAATTCTTTCACGTTTAAGGTCCAAGAAGAAGCTTTTGCCATAGGAAGTCATCACAAGGAAGTGGGCCATCGCTCATGCAAGTCCACTAGATCCACCTCGGCCCTATATTTTCTCTTATTGTTTACATTCTATCAGAAGACAGGAATAAGGTTATGACAAAAACGAAGGGAAATCAAATTTATATAGTAACGCTCACGTATTGGCTTGTTCGTAGATCCGCCAATGTTTCATCTCATTCAGTCCTTATATTGAGCGATCACTTTATCTGAATTGTGCATGTGTGTTCGAGTGGTGTGTGCAGTGACAAGCAAATAAAATTTTCAATTTTCGAGAGGCGAAAACAAATCAATTCAATCGATCGACAACTCTCATCTTCCTCCAATTCTTCCGAGACAACGACATCGTATTTATGGCTAAATTATCTATCTTTACATTTAGATGTCACCGTCCGTATGCCGCCTATAATCCAATTTTTTTTAGGTAAATCGAATTGAAATTGCAATTAACATTCATCAGTTAGAACTCATACTCAGGCGAACAATTTACTTGTATACGTAATGAAATCTCTCTCGTTTTCGAGTGGTGTTGGAGGTGTTGTGGCTTTTCCGTTTGTTTGTCGAATCATGCGTTGGTATCATTCATTTATGCGCCCCCCTTCAGTTAAATATAAATAGGTCGATTAAATATAAAGAGCCGATTATTGTCAGTAAACGGTGACCAGTTCCACATAAATGTTTCTTTTATATCTTTTTTTTTCTCGTCAGTACTTTTGGTATCGCAGTTATTGAACTATTTGGTTTTTCTTTGACTATGAAAAATCCACTGTCATTTTAAATGCATTTAAAGTCATCCAAGTCGATGATTTAAAAATTTTCTCTGCTTAATCACTTCAAATTCAAAATGCTTATCAAATCGTTTCTATCCCTTTATTAGATATTATAATTTCCATAATATAAAAACTTGAACAGACGAATATCCAAAGGAAAAAACGGACATAAAAAGGACATGGTATCAATTGTATTAATTTTAATTCATTAATCATTGACATTACTCAAAACAATTAGCAACCCAAGAAAACTTGACTCATATGAAAGTATTTACATAGACAAAAACAAAAATGGGATGATGAATAGCGACCTCGGACCAACCTCCCCGGCCCATTATATCAGCCATTAACTTCGCCTCTCACCCCCAACGACTCTTTCAAACCACCTTCAACCCCTACCCCTCCAGCCCGATATCCAGAAACGTCCAGAACTTACGGTCTGGAATCATTTATATAGCGCACTCCAAAAACAATTTTTTCAGACGACATCAGGTCGCCTCTGAAGATGGATGCATAATATCCGAAATACGTATCAGGCATTATCTTGAGGTTCTGCCCCTCAAGGCTTTGTTGGAGGTTCTGTCCTCACACTTGCGGTTTGCAGCTACACACTCGTTGAATCCACTTTGTTGGCCGATACTTTGTGTTATTGGACACTGTAGTTTTCAATTTTATAATGGACATAAAAATGTATAACGGGAACAGGACATGAACCTGAATTTTCCATCTCCTATGGGATGTTTTAGTCAATTGAGCTAACGAGCAAGAACATTCTCCTATGCTGTTTTGGTTCGATTCCCGGTCCCGTCAGACTTTTTTCAAGTCCATTCTTCCTTGGGATACTAAAACTTTGTTTATGGCTTTCACGCTGAAAGTTAAACTTAATTGGGGTAGATCGTCAACCATATATTGAATTTAAAAAAATTTCGTGTTGATATATGATGCTGTTGAGATTTATTTTCTTCACCTGCCATGAAATAACAGGAATATGTCCCGTAAGGAAACTGTGGTGTTAGATTCTATTTCATTTATTGCATTAGAATGAATACCATACCATAGTTCGTACAAAATTTCTTGCCTATGGAAGTATGTACTACTATACTTGGGTATCAAACTAAAATAGTCCTTAAGGGAAATATTTATTTATGAACCGATTAACATTGGATAATTCAGCTACTTAAATACTATAACGTAATATATTCGATCTACATAATTATAGAAAGGATTTTGAGCATCGGAGTTGAATTAATTATTAAAAGCAATCCAAATACTTTAGTAATAAAACGATTATAAGTTAGGGCGTTGCAGGGTTTTGTGTAAGCTTGGATCAGTCATTGCGATAAAGGAACATGGCAGCTTAGTAAAGGGAACTACGCCACCCAATGTAAACTAGATAGGCCATTTACATTCTGGGCTCGGTATTAAGGAGGTTGTTGAGTCCTTAGCCTGGATTTCCATGCTGCTAAGTGGACACGGGGGATTGGATTGATTTAATTCCTTGAAATCGGAAAGTTGGAATATCAGATGATATGTAAAGGTATAATTACATATCCTTATTAAATGTAATATCTTACGTCTACTCGAAATATGAAGAAAAATTTAACTTTTTATGAAAGGTTTTACTAATTAATTACTTAAATGGAATAGAACTAAATTTAATTGAAATATTTCACCAATAATTGTTGCAAATCATCTAATTATGATTATTATTGAGAATATATGCACCACAATTTTATCCCGTTATCATCTACTTTGCTAGATGGCAAAGGTCTAGACATTGCTAGGTCCTGTATTTACAGTCCGGAATTCGTGAAAGGACCTCTTGCGATCCGTGGGCCGTGGCGGATTAGGATATGACGAGAAGTTCGAATAAGAAACTGATAGCGAGATATTTACAGTGGTAATAGATGTTGTTGATCAGGATATCGAACCGGAACTGAACCGAAGACCGATACCGGGAATACTCTTATCTTTGTACGAGATAAAATGGAACCCAAACGGAAAAAAATTGAAGTTTCTGAACCCGAACCGTAAACCGGAAATTGTGGTTAATTTCGTTCCGATTTTCAGTTCCCAGCAATTTCATTTTACTTTTTTAGTTAGGGGAAGGTTTACTGTAAATGTGTAACTACGATACGAAGGAATAAATCTTAATAAGTTCTATACTTAGTTTTGGTATAATGTAATACAAATTTTAAATAATGAAACTAATTATGGGAAGGATATAATACCATAATGGCCGGAGCGAAAGCATTGGTTAGAACTGTTTCAAGATGAGGAGTGAAACCGGGACTGAACCAATATTAGTCTTTATGGTTTCACATGAGTGAAAAACGAAACTAAAAATATTACGGTTCGATGTCCTGTTATGGATTCCGCACGATTAAGTGATATCTTGGACGCTGAAGGTTATCACTACGATTAGACTTAAAACTTTTCAGATGTGGTGTTTTCGAAGAATACTACGCATTTCCTGGCTGAACAACTAATCACGAAGTACTTCAGCTGTTGAAAGTGGTCCGCCAATTATTACGAACAGTAAGGAGAAGAAAGCTGGCGTATATAGCCATGTGATTCGTGGAGAGAAATAATTTCTTTTTCAATTAATAACTCAGGGGCAAATCGAAGGAAAGAGAGGTTTAGGAAGAAGAAATACGTATTGGTACCGGAATATCTAACAACGGACCGGTTTGACGTTTCCCAGGCATGCTATACACACTAGACTAAACTCGGAGACGTAACTCAAAGAAGTGATATCCTTACTAGACAACGGCAGATCATTCAGTGCAATGATATTAGGTAGAAGTAAACACATAAGGAATATGTATTAAATATTTTATTCCGCATGTTACTTGATCCTGTATATAGGAATTTGTATGAGTCAGAGGTAACAAAACACAAAGAGAATGAGAAAGGCAAGGAGTATAAGGGAGTGAATCGATGCATTTTGGTCTGTAAGGGATTGATAAGAAGACTGATACCGTTCCACACGAGCGAAATCATTCCAAGTTCTTCCTCTTTACTCAGCTGACGTGCGTCTCCGATGAGGAAGGGAGTAAACGAGGGGAGGTGCTGATAAAGGAGAGAATGCGATCCACAGCAGCGGAATTGCTTGCCGGAAAAATGAGAAGATCAAACTGCGAGCGAAAAAGATTAAAAGAAAGGAGGGAATGGAGTCGAGCCAAGACATTTTGCGCTAGACTCAAAGAAGAGGAAGTAAGAGAAATGGAGGAAAACAAGGAAATAAAGGAGAAGACAGAGTGATGCTTCGATGAATATATTAATGGAAATGGGGGAGTAAACAAGGTTCACCGCATATAAAAGAGTTTCATCTTCTTTAACATCCGAATCTGGAATAATTTCTCTCATCTCCAGCGACGAATTCAGAGTTCGATTGAGCTCTAAACCTCGTCCGCTATTTCGCATTTTCCTCGCTGTTTTATTTCCTCTTCGTGGCCTTTTCCTCGACACGCGCGATAACTTACTGAGGAAAGTCTTAAAGATTTAGATGAAACGTTGAGGCGGGGATTGGGTTACATTCCAAACGGGGAGATTCGATTACTTTAGCGGCCGTTTTGTAATTTTTCCAAGAAGTCGGTCGCGGGCATATAATTCTTGGGTCTTCAACAGGGAGATGGAATATGTAAGCAGAACTAAACAGATATGAAATGTATCGCACAATATTCGTTTAAAGTAATGCTCTTAGGAGATTCTATCGTATCATGTAGATGAGCAAGTGGCTGATGTACAAGTTGTCACTATGGTTGCAGGCTGATTGTTTTGAATTAATTAATTGGCTTTTTATACAATACGAGTATTAAGCCTAAATAGGACAACATCTTATATGCCACGGGTATGAAACCATTATCACGCGTGCCAAACGAGGCACGTCAATAACCTGTTTCTGGCATGTTAAAAAAGTCACAACCAAATTTATTTTGAATTTTTAGGGGAAAAACTTTTAATTCTTCGTTAAAGATTTCTTAATTTTTTTACTCTCCCGATTTTATGTGTTTATATATATATTTATGTGTTAAATTATAACTAAGTGATGAAATATCAAGATATCGAATAATGTGTTCGCGAAAACTTGGTTGGCACGTGGAAAAATGTTTTTCACAGATTTGGCATATTTTGGGATGCTCTCTTTAAGGGTTGCCCACCCCTGTAATTCTATTAGCCTCGTACATACACTGATATTTGGTATAATGCTCCATTTGTAAGACATTGATTACCATGGATTAACTGAAGTGAAACGATAATAGGTACAAGCATCACTTAAAGAAAAAGTTGGTTTCTTGGGAAAGCTACATAACTTGGAAATTTAGGGAGAAACTCACAATTAACGGGAAAAGAATAAAGAGAATTAGGTCTGCAGAAACGCCGAGGAATATAATGAGCTTATAAAACGCATTAAAAAAATTAATTTCTCCAAAGTGGACAGTACATAAATAATGCACGTGATAAATAATATACACCGAAATAATAATTTTGTATGAACATACATATATATTTAAGTGTACACTTTCGTTTATCTGACACTTGATGGATAGAGGTGGTTCAGCTTTAATTTTTGTGCATTGTTGATTTTCGCCATTCAGTAGATAATAAGCTTCCTTTTTAGAGNAGTTGTCAGCGGGATTTGTAATAAAGTTCATGTAGACTCGTTAATGAATATGAAACTGGCTTTTTCATAAATTCGATTGTTTTCAGTGGTAAATAACAAAGGGATTCCGAGTAATTCAAAACTTTATTTCAGCGGAGGATTTTGCTTTATTTATCATTAATTTGGATTCAATTCTGAAAAATAGCAGAAAACCGTCAGTGGTACGCACTATACGACGCTCATGCGGTAATCATAGAGTTTTTCCTTTGAAAGATGGCGTCTTTATGTTTGGAATCAACGTGATTCGCGTTTATCACAAAACTCACCAGCTATTTTTGCATCGTAGTTCTTAATCTTTTAGGTTTCGTCCATGTTCTACTTACCTTGGTTATTTTTTAGTATCCAGTGCTTGTCTGGGAAGTACAACACCGTGTATCGTAATATTATGGACCACGTGATTATGTTATAATTCCTTAAATCTATGTGACCGCTGTTATTCGATTCTTGGGTGAACTCATACACATAAACACAAAGTAAACAAAAATTTTACTTGTCCATTTGAGCGGGCCGAATTCTTTAATGCCTCGCGGAGGTTCCCTAGTCACAGTTGCCCGTTGAATAGATGCAAAAAGTTTGGAAAGTTGAAATCGGAGGTGAAAAGTCCTCAGTAGCCCAGACACTACGTTCGACTTCACGCTACAGTCCGCTAGTTGAGCCTCTTTTAGCGTAGCATGTATAACTGCACTTTTTCCTGTCCCTTTCAAAAGAGTAAAAAAGGCGCCTTCCCTCGCCTCTTTTGTCATCGCTTAGAAACATCTGAGCGTCGCACTCCGTTCCGTTGAGAGCACGTGCTCCGTAACAGCGTCGCTTGAGTTCAGCGGCGGATTAATGTCGTGGGCAATCTTCATCCGCTCGCCAACTCAGTCCCACGCACCTACAAATGGACTACTGTTAGATTACTTGCTGCCATTTACGTCCACTGGCCGGCGATCCCTCAATTTAGCAAACAATTTCGACTGATGCTTGGGTAATTTTCAGATACATCAAATTCAGAAATCTGGGCGAGCGATGTTACAGGTTCATCTAAATCTTGCACCAGCGTGTCGAGTGGATGTTTTAACTCAAACATTTAATTGGATTTAAGAGGGATATGGCGAAGCAAACTTGACGAAAGACTCCGAAGAAGTTACGGGGAATATTTGATTTTATGTCACATGGAGAATCGGTATTATTTTAGAATGGCTTTTTCCTAACTTTTAATGCCTACAAAAGTAAATTGACTAAATAATAACAGAGAGCTTAGTTAACCCCAAAGAAAAAACCAGGAATTCATAATTTAGACGTGACTTATTTTTATTTGCAACAATAATAGGTTTGAAAGGTAATACGTCGACGCTAAGTAACTTTATGTGTATTACAAAAGGAACTTTATTTGTTATCTAAAATGAATAACGATCTCTTAACTTTCTATTTGAGGGACACTTTTTCCCTTTTCCTCTTGTTATATCGATTGGAAATGAATTAAAAACCCCTGAATACATTTTAAGCAAGATTAAAGTAAAAATAGGTTCGGTTTAGGAGGTAATAAATCACCATCATCTTGCTGTTGAAAGGAATCTTGACTATATTATGACCATGACCATTTCGATCATCATATTTTTATTATTTTTCCAGTACCTTGAAGGCAGTATGTTTTCATCGAAAAATATTTGAAGAAGGATTGATGGAAGGACATCAGGTCAGGCTTTTCGTAAGTCTTAGTCTTCGTTAGTAACTAGCCTTTTAATCTGTTAAAACACCAATAGAGATCCTGCAACATATTCAATAAGCTCTTCCTCATTGAATATTTTCATATGGAGATTCTTAATGCGGTAGAGCGTAATGAATTTACCTTCGGGTAATTCATTTCAGAAATTACGATCCGGTAATATTCAAGTTTATCATATATATGCTTATATATATATGTTTATATGTGAATAACCTCAAAGATAGAACAAGTTTTGCGGTTTCTAAAACTTTTTGTGAAATAACTTCGGAATTTCCTCTGAGAACTAATGAAAGAGTGAATTTTCGAGGAAGAATCATTAGAAAATTCATGCTCCGTTACATTTGTGTAATTGAGAATACAATATCAAATTTCTGTACAGACGAAGATTACTTTCTATACGAAATTAACTTTTTTTTCAGAAATACGTGTCAAATGATTGAGTGGAAGAAGCCTATTAGCTTCGTTACAATGGATGCTATTCCAGTTTGTTTCACACATGATATAGCAGTAACGATTGGGTTGATGTTTCTTTATAATCACCATTGAAATTATTTGTTTTCTTCTTCCTCATTCTTGCTAACAAGTATTCCATTAAATTAAATTGAATTAATTAAACTAGTTACGGTGTGAATGTGCCATTGATTGAATGCCATCTTTAATGCAACCACTTTTCATATTTCAGTGTGACATTTCCTGGTTTAATATTTTCTTTGAATATTAAGTATGTAAAGAGCATAATGAATCATTCACTTCATTTAAATTTTCATTTCCACTTGCAATTACCAATGCTCAGCCATTTCATTTCATATCCCATTCCATTGGAAAAACAATGAGCCCGATGAATCTGAATTAGAGTTGTATGCAGAGTTATTTCAAGTTTTTCCACCAACGGTGATAATTCTAGAATAAATGTTTATCTGTATCACTATCTGCGGCATCTATTTATTTAAACACTTTGTTTATTTTCAAGACTAAATTAAGCGAAAATTTGATTTGAAAACTCAAAAACATTTCCGTTTCATATTAAAATAGCAAAAGTTATTATAAATGCAGCTATATCGATGAGTCGGTTCTTATTTGTGAACGCTTTCCTTAAGTCATAAAACTCACTCTCTCTCACATCGCTTCAAAACATCTGCCCAATTTTTCGTACATACGATACATCCCCTTTTATGCTGAAACATTTCTGTCTCGGGGTCATATTCACAACATTTGGCCAGCTTACTGTCAGTCTTTATTTAACCCTTAACCTCTGTCACTATTTTTTAACCTTAACGTACTTCCTACATTGCGAACATCCAATTTTTGATAATTCTGCTTTTATCTATCGCTTTTGGTTGCCAAAACCAAAGCAAGACACCCCTTTCGTTCTGTTCATGCAACCTCTTTCAATCCACATTAATTTATCCCCCGCTCTTAACTGACTCTGTTTCCTTTAACTCTCTGACATTCTCATCTTCATGTTGAACCTGGGATATGTGAAGTATCCTTTTTGTACACCTCTTTTAGCATAAAAATAATTTCTACTCTAGGCCTTTACTTTCATTTCAGCGTCTTAAACTCCTTTATTGTGAAGAATTTGTCGTGAAAGACTATAATGAATAAATTGATAGATGAAGGAGTATCGCACCTGATCATGAACATTTTTACATAGATAAAACTGAAAATGTCAGTAATAATATCTTCAATAGTCATAAAATATTACTCACCTTGTTAAAGTAAATTATTGCCTGCAACTCGCTCTAAAAATCACGGTCCATATATTCAACAAATGTCAAATTATTGACTGCGAACATTTTTTCACTAATTTTCAAACTCTCTTTTAGGTTTATTCTATGAATTATCATTCATTTTTACTTTACTATTCTATGACCATATTTGATATGGTCATAGAATAGTAAAGCCACTATGATATATTTGTCCATGGCTATTTTCTAAAGTCCCAGAATATGTTTACATTGCAGCCTTAAAGAAATTTGCCCCTAATGTATATGATTGGCGGCCCGCGATGTCTTAGAAAGAGCTTAATATGGCCATCTGTAGATTAATTCATGCACGGATTGAGGGAAGGTGTTTTGTTTAGCACGGAAAAGCGGCTGAATCCCAAGGAATAACGGGTATGAAAAATAGCGACCTGGGACTCGAATCCCGGTCTCCCACTTTCCGGGCAGGTATTCTATCCACTGCACTGCCATGCCACATCTGTTCCACACTGTTTGGGATTGCTTTTGTGATCAAAGCCCAGTTCCAACCCTAAAGTCCCTGTCATGTCGCTATTTTTCACACCTGTTATTCCTTGGAATTCTTTCACGTTTAAGGTCCAAGAAGAAGCTTTTGCCATAGGAAGTCATCACAAGGAAGTGGGCCATCGCTCATGCAAGTCCACTAGATCCACCTCGGCCCTATATTTTCTCTTATTGTTTACATTCTATCAGAAGACAGGAATAAGGTTATGACAAAAACGAAGGGAAATCAAATTTATATAGTAACGCTCACGTATTGGCTTGTTCGTAGATCCGCCAATGTTTCATCTCATTCAGTCCTTATATTGAGCGATCACTTTATCTGAATTGTGCATGTGTGTTCGAGTGGTGTGTGCAGTGACAAGCAAATAAAATTTTCAATTTTCGAGAGGCGAAAACAAATCAATTCAATCGATCGACAACTCTCATCTTCCTCCAATTCTTCCGAGACAACGACATCGTATTTATGGCTAAATTATCTATCTTTACATTTAGATGTCACCGTCCGTATGCCGCCTATAATCCAATTTTTTTTAGGTAAATCGAATTGAAATTGCAATTAACATTCATCAGTTAGAACTCATACTCAGGCGAAGAATTTACTTGTATACGTAATGAAATCTCTCTCGTTTTCGAGTGGTGTTGGAGGTGTTGTGGCTTTTCCGTTTGTTTGTCGAATCATGCGTTGGTATCATTCATTTATGCGCCCCCCTTCAGTTAAATATAAATAGGTCGATTAAATATAAAGAGCCGATTATTGTCAGTAAACGGTGACCAGTTCCACATAAATGTTTCTTTTATATCTTTTTTTTCTCGTCAGTACTTTTGGTATCGCAGTTATTGAACTATTTGGTTTTTCTTTGACTATGAAAAATCCACTGTCATTTTAAATGCATTTAAAGTCATCCAAGTCGATGATTTAAAAATTTTCTCTGCTTAATCACTTCAAATTCAAAATGCTTATCAAATCGTTTCTATCCCTTTATTAGATATTATAATTTCCATAATATAAAAACTTGAACAGACGAATATCCAAAGGAAAAAACGGACATAAAAAGGACATGGCATCAATTGTATTAATTTTAATTCATTAATCATTGACATTACTCAAAACAATTAGCAACCCAAGAAAACTTGACTCATATGAAAGTATTTACATAGACAAAAACAAAAATGGGATGATGAATAGCGACCTCGGACCAACCTCCCCGGCCCATTATATCAGCCATTAACTTCGCCTCTCACCCCCAACGACTCTTTCAAACCACCTTCAACCCCTACCCCTCCTGCCCGATATCCAGAAACGTCCAGAACTTACGGTCTGGAATCATTTATATAGCGCACTCCAAAAACAATTTTTTCAGACGACATCAGGNGTTTTAACGAGAAAAGTTTTAAATTTATTTTCAAATCTAAACCTCCTTAGTTTCATTGTACAATGTCATTTAATATGGAATATCAATGACTTACCGGTCGATTATATGCTCGAAATTTTAAACATTTACGTCACAGAATCTCCTGTGTTATCAATGTAAGAAATCAGAATAGCTACAGAAGTTTAGCTTGTTCTCCGCTTTTGTTTCGTGGATCGCATTCTAGCATAGAGACAATTACTTTTTTGCTATGCGAAGAAATCACCATTAGAACAGAAAAACAGGCGAATCTTTCAACTAGAAAGATAAGTCTCAGAGGTAGGGTATTCGCCTCTCTCCTGTATTTATACTGCCTAATTATACAATTTTATTCTGCGCCGCTGCCTTTCCGTTACGCTTCATTCGCGCCTGTTGTGTTTATGTTTTCTTTCGGAAGGATATCATTTACATATAGTGGATTTATTCAAATGTTTATTCAGCGTTTGCAGTTCGTTTTAAAAATCCCCATTTTCTACGGCTCAATTCGCATTTGAAATGTAGAATATCCCGCGTTAGCTGTGGATTCATTCGCACGAGAGAAGGAGAGCGTGAATAAAGAAGCTTTCGGTGTGTATGTATCGTCAAAGAGAGAAAAGAGTTGTCAGCGGGATTTGTAATAAAGTTCATGTAGACTCGTTAATGAATATGAAACTGGCTTTTTCATAAATTCGATTGTTTTCAGTGGTAAATAACAAAGGGATTCCGAGTAATTCAAAACTTTATTTCAGCGGAGGATTTTGCTTTATTTATCATTAATTTGGATTCAATTCTGAAAAATAGCAGAAAACCGTCAGTGGTACGCACTATACGACGCTCATGCGGTAATCATAGAGTTTTTCCTTTGAAAGATGGCGTCTTTATGTTTGGAATCAACGTGATTCGCGTTTATCACAAAACTCACCAGCTATTTTTGCATCGTAGTTCTTAATCTTTTAGGTTTCGTCCATGTTCTACTTACCTTGGTTATTTTTTAGTATCCAGTGCTTGTCTGGGAAGTACAACACCGTGTATCGTAATATTATGGACCACGTGATTATCTGTGATTGACCGGTTAGACGTTCCGCTTCATTTAAGTTATATCCGAATGGAATTACTTAAGAAGCAAAAATAATAATCTTAAATGAGTTTAAAACATAAAAATTCAAAAATCCACTGTAAATCTTCCAACTTTCAAAGCAAAATTAAAAACATATCTCCTAGAAAAACCATACCACTCGATTACAGAATACTTGGACAACTAACACATAAACCATTCTATAGATGCAGTATTGTTATAAATTATTATATACTATGTATTTCTATAAATATGAGTGTTTTTTTGGGTATTTAAATCCAGGTGCCTACATATGACTGTATCATGGAAGTATGTTTATTAACATTGAGTCACTTCATTCTACAATTTTTTGTTTGGTTTGCTTTATCCTTACATTGCATATTATACTGGTTATCTCAATTCTATGTACGTATAAAACAATTGTATACCTACTTATAATTACTGGAAAGTGTTCCAATGGCAAATGCTTGTAAAAAACTTTACTTGTGTTGGTCTAATAGTTGAATGTATATATTATTTTCATTTGACTTGTCCTATCTCTTATGTATGTACCTATATGATTAATAAAAATTATCATGATTATTATTAATTCCACTTTTCAAAAGATATGAATGTAAAATTTTGGCAGTCGTAAAACGGTTTTACTATATTCTCAAAGTGAAAGTATTGAAAGACTGCGAACGTGTGTACATAAAGAACTTTTTCGTAAAATTTGGCGTTATTATATACCGCCACTTTAACGATTTGCCCTTCTGCTAAATTCATGTTGTAAATGTATTAAAGAGGAGCAATTCAGTGTCGTAAAAATTGATTTTTAAATTTAGAACGAGAACTAATTTCAATTGGGGAATGATAATGCAGAATGCATAGTTTCAGGAAACTCATCTGGCATAATTTCGTGCGCACGATACAATTAAAATTCCTCTTGGAAAAAACTGAATTTTAAAGCAGGGTATGTTTCAGCATTTCATTGAAAGTCTTTTGGAGTTGAGAAGAAAGGGTCTATAGAGTCCTGACGGAGAGGTTATGTTTTTGTTATTGCAAATTAACCTGCGAATGAGCCAATTCTGTAGTGACAACAAGTATTTGCCAAAATCTATGATTTTCTCACTATTAATAATATATTGGTGATAAGAAACCCTTATAAAATAAATTTCTTCTTTAACTCCAAGTACGCTAATCATTCCACAAATACACAACGAATAAACAGTCATACCAACCCAAAAATACAAATACATCTATTTCTATTGTAAGTTAAACTTCTGTGCATGTTAACAGAAGGATCCATTATTGTAATGCAATCGAGAGAAATATCGAAAAAAAACAAGCGAAAGGAAAAGATAGATAGACAGATACAGGTCTGGAATTTATCTCTTAACGTTGTTGCTGTTGTTGGTGGTTTTACCTTTGCAACAGCATGCCTTCTTCTGTATCAATCAACGTATTTGTCCTTGCCTTGTTTCTATTTTCCATGCTGTTTGTAATAATCAAAATTTCGACCCTGATTAGACATAAATTTTGTCCCTGAAAGCACATAAAAGTCGGCCTCTTAAAGCCAGCCTTAAAATATGGACTAAAAAACCTGATTTTTACTTGGGTGTTGACGTTAGGTTATGTATGTTATGAATGGTAAAAACTAATGCCTTTTGGCATGCAAGGACCAAAGCTAGAAAATAGTAAATATTAATTTTAAAGGAAGATTTAAGTTTCTGTCATGGTTGACTTAAGTTGATGTCTATTTTTGTAGTAGTAGTAGTAGAAGTTTATTTAGAAAATTATTCTAATAATTACAATTTTTATAAAGAAAATTCAATAAGACAACAATATTATAAATTCACAGATATAGCAAACAATGATAAAAGATGTAAGAAATTTACACATCCATATACATTATCCTTATTTCTTTTACAATTATTGAAAAATGTAATGTGACAACAAAATTAAAAAGTTACAGATAAACCAAACAATGAAAAAATAAAAAATATAAAGAGAAAATAAAAAAGAAAAAAAAATAAATGACAAAAAAATTACACACTCATATACATTATCATTATTCCCTCATTCTTTTTACAAAGCTGATACATTCCCTTCTAAAAGTTCTTTCATTGTCCATTCTACGAACCCATTCAGGAAGACCATTGAATAATTTAAAACCATCATTCATTAATCATTTCCTAGAGAAGTTTGTTGTATGTTTCTCTATTTCTCTATTCTTTGTACATGAATGAAGATATTTTTGTATTTGAATAAACTTATAATTTAGTACTTGAATACATGTAGATTTTTGTGCATGGGAAAATGAGACGACCTGAAAATAAGCCAGAAGGCCTCTTTAGAAGCAAAATTAGTGCAACGCAAGATCTTACTTTCAGGTAGATAAGCGCAAAGTCAGACAGAAATATATCAAAAACTAAATTCATAATTCAAGTATGAAGTTCATCAGTCAATGCCAAAGATGTATGTTTTGATACCGCTTAACGAACGATAGTGGAAGGAGCTGCCGCTTTAACATGCAATCCTTCCATTCTCTTAAAGATGGAAAGATTCCATTTAGAATCGTCATTCATCCGCCTTCTTTTCACCACGGATGCATGAAATCCACGACAAAGCATCTAAACCAGTTAGACATAAGTATGGGCGCGTGTGATCGTTCTGCATTTGCGCCCTACATTCAGAGCGAACCTGGGTTAACTCACCTACACGTAAACGGGAGCTGTCTTTTATGGAGGATGCGCATCATGAATTCAAAATCCAAAAGAAAAAAAATAGCCTCCATTCTTCCGTGGCCTGATTTCCCCTGTGCAGCGGTCAGGCAATGGCTTCGCGGTCGAGGCCTGCCAAGTTCCCTCGAGGCCTCAGAACACCTTGTACGTTGTCTCTACTGCAGTGCTCTCCTTCCTTTCTGCTCTTATCTGATTGAAGCTATCCCGTCCCCCGGTTTTCAAACACTCTCGATCCATCTGCTTTAATGATTAACCCTGGTCATTTTCCTGGGGTGGAGGAATTGCCTAGATTTACTCATGAAAATATTGTAGGCTATTTCTAAATGCATAGGGAAAGTGGTGCCTATTTTGCACCGGCGCAATACAAGGGCAAATGTTATCTAGAGAATTGTCCCTTCCCGGAGATTTCTGTTTTTAATAAATGAAAATGCTCACATAAGTAACGTTAAGTGCTCCGATAAGAATGTAAATCTCTCATTTTTATCTCGTTTTTAGGTTTTTAATTTAGGAAAACCGTTCTCTGAAGTTCAGGAAAGCACCAAAAGGATGGTAATTGAATTGAAATTCTTATTTAGGTCATGAAATGTTGTTTTAGATTCTAAATTATGAGAATCATGATAAATGGATGAAAATATTGTGAACTTTTGTGATTATAAACAACCTGTTCCTTTGGCGACAAGGGGATTGTTAAAACCGAGCACGTACGTTTTCCCATTTGAATACATTGGAAATTTAGGCTCATTTGAAATTAATGGTAAAAAGAGAATATAAGAATAAGTGTCTCTTTGAAGAGGAGGCAATAACCTTCGAATTTAGTATCTGCAATTTTGATAATTGGCGGAGACGAACTTACAACCATGTACGAGTCTCAATCAGACTATTTTCACCCATGGACAGTTGTTAAACGATAAGATATCAAGCATCAGAAAAAATGTGGTATTGAAAGAAATTCTTTATTCGACTCTCACGTGTTGCATAATAGTCAATAAAGTCGAATGAAGTTATTTTCCCGGCATTCCCATTATATTTCTGGCTTAAATTCTACCGTGATTGATGTATGTAAAAGTTTATAACAGAGATAATTTACCAATTTCATCATTATAAGCTTGATAATAATTTAAATTAAATTCAGTCATTAATGATCGGGGAGTTTACTTGTAAATATTATGTAACTAAGTAGGTTTCCATGTAGCGAACAAAATCTTTCTGTCATCTCCATTAAAAAATTTGTCGCGTTAGTATTCTATTGTGGATCCATTATAATTGACTTGAATTTTTGTAAGATAATAATCGGATGGTTGAATGATTTGAAAGATATTTCGGTTTGATATTATCTGTGGCAAATAAAACATTTTTCAAGAAAATTGAATTGAATATCAAGCTGAAACAAGTCTTTTTATGTTTTGTGGTATATCGTTGATCAAACTTCACGTAATTCAATATCGATTCATTGAGTACATAATTTTTCCATTCTAGATAGAATCTAGGGTCTATAAGGATATCGATAGAATTTGAAAACCAGTTTGATTGAAAGTTGTTATCGCACCTTTTTAAGAAAAAAGAACTTGACGGAAAACTGTTTAACGTGAATAATCTAATCCCTTATCGGGTCTTCCAGTCGCTGTTATACCCCATGTCCAATTGAGCAATGTCAAACGCCATTAGGGAACGAATTCCGCTGGAACAGTAACGAGATAGGATAAATGTTAGCGACGTTTTATAAATTCTTTGGGCAGAAAGTGAATTAGTTGTAACTACCAACTCTCCCTAATTCTGCCCACGACGCTGTCGCAGCAGATCACAGGAATATTGTAACTTTAGCTCATAGAGATGGTTTTCAGGGTTCGGATGAATTTAAGCCTGTCACTGAATATCGCAGAGATAAGAGAGAGAATCTGCGGAAGGGGATTTGCCAATTATACGAATTTTTACACAGGCACAATTACTTTCAGTATCAGTAATATATTTACTACGGTAATTTATCGCTGAGAAATTAAAGAGGGTTTGAAAACAATGCTACGGTAAATAATTCTTTTCAGAAATATATGTTTGGGGGTAAAATATGATGACTATAAAAAGTATCGATAAAAATAATGACGAAGATAACGTTTGTAGCAAATACTACGGCAAAAAAGTTATTTGTAATACATAAAGTAATAGATAGATGTTCAATTTTCTTTTCCATTATCTTTTTCGATTTGAGTTCATACTAGTACGAGAGTAATTTGATGAAATGTATGTTATTCCCAAGTTTCGTTTGCAATGAAAACGTTTCAAGTACAACCGATACTGCTCGGGGTAGATAGACTTTTTCGTCAACTTTGTTGTATTCCATTTTGCAGTTAATATGATTTTAAATGAAAATATACTTTATTTTATGGATTGAAATCCATAAGGACTTCATGTGAAACTTTAGGTGATGAATATATATGATGATGATGGTGGAGTGAGAATATTCGGAAAAGTTTAATATTTTCCAAAAAAATCCCTAATTCATATTGCTCGTGCGTCATAGTGCATATTATATATGGTAGATGTTCTATGGTTTGTAAGCCATATTTATAATGTCACGTCCGAATGCCTGGCGCCATCTCTTGACAAAAAGGCCGTAAAAATATAATCTATCACATTAGGGCTGGAATTCGTGGAACTACAATATGAAGAAGTGAAAAATAACTTCGTATTTTCTGCAATATTTTTTATCTAGACGAGCGGTTTCGGCTGCGTTAAAGAGAAGTAAATGAAGTCACTTAAATTTACTATAACATGCAAATGAAAATCAAATAAAGAAGGCAAGTAATGGTGATTGTACTTTTAGGCCTTCTAAGCCACAGGGTGGATTTGATAATTGACACTAATTGTCAAGAAGGAATGAGAAAACCACTTATATACACATACATAGCAAACCATATGCAATTGATATACTTACATATTTATGTGAAACATACAGATTTATATATACTACAATACTTAAGTATTGCAACGGCAAGTTAACAGTGGAAGAGAAATTACTTAAGACAATCTTTAATGCATTCGTCCGGGAAGTCTCTATTCTGTCAACTTCTTTTGTTTACCTCTACAAGAAGTAAACAATAGGCGTTGACGATCAAACTTCATACGGCCTAGAGAAGTGAAGAACGCATTTGTAGTTTCTACAATAGGTTCTACAAATCTTCCGCGGATGCGAAGAAGAAATACCTTTTGCCCTTTTTTAAGGAGCAATATTTCCAATTCGGAAAAAAACAGAAAATGAAAGAAAAAATCGAGCATTTATATGCTCTCATCATCGGCTGTAAATAACGCAGATTATAAAACTATCTTCACCTTTTATTTCCATCGGAAACCAATTCGCCTTTCAGAATGTATTCCGCCCTTTGATGTTTCTATCCACAATTGCGGGTTATTTTTAGCATTTGTATCCATCCATTTTACATGAGTTTGGGGGGATTTTTTTGATTGAATTCACAAACTTCCTACGGCCTCAAGGCGGCACGAATCGCTAGTTTTTTTTGCGAGGCAATCGTTTTGATACGCTTTCTTCTCTCTTGTTCAAATTTTGATGGCGTGGAAAGCCGCTAGAGGGCAATATTTCCCACTCGCTGCTACTGGAACCATCTTTTTTGTATATGAGCTCCCGAAAGTTGGAAAAACGGAGGGAGGCGAGGAAGTGCCCTAAGAAAAGAATAACTCCACGAGGTTCGAGTGTGATATAAAACGTTGGAGGAAACATCTTCACCTTAAAGATATATGAAGTAATCCATCGTATTCAAGAGCAGTACCCGGTTCATTAGTGCGCATGAGCCTAAAAGGGATATCTTAAGTAGAGTGGGAAATTTTTGCCGATAACTTATTTATTGATGGATATGCTGTTACTGCCTTTCCTACCAGTCTGTTTCTAAGAATTGGTATCCTTAGTGATACCAATGATGATGAGGACTTAAAAAATGCTGCTTATTGACTTTCAGATACTTCGATAGGGGTAGTTTAAGCACTATTTTTAGGATGATATAATTGGGGTTGGGATTTCATCCACCCCCAAAGGATTCTGCACGCATGAAAGCCAAGTACTAGATTAAATAAGAATCGATTGTCCGCTAGGAAATTAAATTCTATTGTATAACGTTGCACGATTCACTATACGAAAAATATCTTACTAGTTATTTTTCTTCAGATGTGGAATTTTGCTAAGTTACTACCCTTTCGTGTCTGCAATCATTTATTGACGAATAGAAGATTTTCCATTTTTATTTTGGAGCAAGTTTGAGAAAAATTATATTTCATTTCCTTTGTCTCTGTGTTTATCATAGCTGTGATGATGTAAAAGCTGTTTTGGTATGAGTGATATTGAATGATAGCATTGATAAAGATATTTCCTTATGGAATGCGACGAAAAGCGTCACTCGTAGAATCATTTTACTTTATTTACGAGACATTATACCGCTTATTAGGCTTTGTAAGGAAAACAAGGGTGAAATACCTCACTCCTCACCTTGCCTCGTATGCCTCATTCCCCTCTCTTAGCTCTTCATAGCTAATGGCCGATAGAATGAGGTTCAAACCGGCCGTTGGGCTGAATATTTTAGTCCCAATGCCTATTCAGTTGATTTTAAAACTTATATATTGTTAGCATTTGCAAAAACTCTGACAGGACCGAAAAATTCCCGGCTTAAGTCCTGGTCCAATCAGATTTTCACGTCCCTTGGGAATTTTTCCAAATTTAAACCTTTGCACGCAAGATACCTTCCACCCTTTTCCTTTCCTTTCTTAGTTGGATTGGGTTGGAAGAAGGTGATTCTTAGTGTTCCATAAAACTAAGAGAAGGACTTATTGAAGACTGATTAACCTAAAATACTTGGAAATGATGAATCTTGGATGTATATCGCTATCTGAAATCAATTGCGGTGCTTCTAAATGCACTCATATTTCCTTTGCTTGAAATAATTAGCTTTACTCATAAATGCATTTCTAATGACCAGAAGACACTTAGATACCCCTTGAATGAATTGTGGTACTAGGTCAGTGTAAGTACCCTGAAAAACTCCTTTCGAGGTGTGGCATGTGACACATGCACTGTGACTCCACTTCCCTAATCGATTACTTTCGCGTAAAAAATGAATTCTTTATTCGATTCATTTTGGTATCTATTTCCTTGATCTTTCTTGCAGTATCAGAACGGCCTATGTTACATACTCCATACTAAACTCCATACTAACTCATCATATCGGCTAAATCATCTGTGAACGTGCTTTCTCTTAACTCATTTAGTAAATGTATCACTTTTCTAAATCTTCCAACTTCTAAAGGTTCCCATACAGCGTCTTGAAGCATCTGAGTGACAATCATTGATTTGTCGTAATAATTCTTTACAAATCGTATTGCCTTTTTCTGTACTGAACACTGCATAATAGGCCAAGAAAAGTCAATGTGAATTCATTTACTATTTTGCACTAGATCAAATATTACGACCGTGTTAAATTAAGTTAGCTATAGTTTGATAACAGAGTATTTCTCCGAACTGCTTTTTAAATTATCTAAAAGGGCGCTGAGGAAGAAGGAGAAATGATAAGGAAATACGTGCTAAGAGAAAACGCAAGGGAGCCTAGCGATGGAGTTGCGCAGACGACGAGAGTTGTGGACCTTCTCAGTAAATCGCTGACTCATGTAAACTCCACGTTTGCAGAAGCCGAGGCATGCTTTAAGAATTCTCTGAGCATTCATTCCTTAACAAACGTGCAGTACCTTGAGCCGTACAGTACACCACTCGATCTGTTTTCTGAAATTATTATTACTTTATGTCTTGTATATTTCCACCAATAACATAAAAAAATTAAAATGCATAAAACCTAAATTCAACTGACTGACGAGTTACTTTGTGGAAGTTCACGACGGTAATTAAATAAAACAGATACAACTTTTCCCTCGAAACTATTTTAACATAAAGAAAAGTATTATTTTGAAAGGTAATTTTGCGAAGTTTTTCCTTAAATCAACGAGGATCTAGTTTCCTAGAGAAAAGAGGTTTCTTTTATTTTCCTAGATAAATATTCTATGAGTATGATAAAATGAGTAGGGAACAGTTAATGGAACTGTTACAGTATTAATGGAAAATAAAACAATGAAGTATTCATGCAAATTTATAGCCTTAAGAATAAGTGGCTAGGAAGCCTCGCGTAGGAAATTTCGTTGAAATATCCATTTAAATACGATTCCAGTAGAGAATATTAGATGAGTTTGTTATATCTCAGCATCCTTGAAACCTTTTAAGGTAAGCTATAAAAACGATTTAAGAAGTTATTATACTTGCTTTTTCAAAGGAACGCTTTTACTCTGCGAAGGCATTATTATTCTTCATATTTAACTATCCAAGGAACGGAAAAAAAGGTTACACAATTGAACCCGTACCATCTCCACAAAAATCCTAGCGTAAACTTTTAGCTCAAGTACTACTCAGAGTTATAATTTAGAAGCCGTTAGTTCACGTTTGGAATATTTTGTAAGGTGGTGGATTCTTGAGTGAACATCTTAAATTTTATTTAGGAGAGCGTCTGAAGTTCTGATATATTTTTTGGAAGTGAGCAGTAACGGTAAATATGTAGAAAAACCATTTTTGTTTTAGCATAAACTATTGCCTAATTTATGAATTATTTTATGGTTATGCAGGAATAAGTTGAGCTATGCTCCACCTTCATCAGTTGATGTAGACAAAAATTAGTCTTCTCAAGCGATATTTGGTGGAATGGCACGTTTTCGATGGAGAAATAAAATGACAGTACTCGTACAATTCCACTAAATATATATTTAGATCTATTCTGATATACATCCTGCATTATTGCCCTAAAGGCCTTAAGTTAGACACCAATGCGAAATTCCACAATCTTTACCACCACCTACGCCATTCGCATGTCCTATCCAACGAACACCTGTTTACCGATAACTCTTCAAATCTCACATCCTGCCTTTTCCCCCATCACTTCTTCCGCCTACTCCCAAATTTTCTGTTTGACCCCCGTCTCTTCCTTACCACCAGAGCATTGAACTGGAACAGAAAAACAGTTATTTTTGCAGTGGTGTAATCGGAAGCCAGAGAAAAAATTAGAAATTCCGCAACTTGCTCTTCTATTTTGATCGTCTCCATTATATTCTTCCGTACTTTTAAGTTTCTTCTTTTGCTCTTTATATCTATTAAATTCGTCAATAAACTCTGATTCACGATTTCCTTAAAGTTGCACATTCCAAGTTGCTGTATTCAATATCTTACTTATTCCAATATATGAGCTCTTATTTTTGCCAAGTTGTTGTCTATTTTAATAAAACCTCTTCTATGGCTCTACTCGAAGTTTACAATAGCCATTTTGGCGAAATGGCGGCATGAAACTCATTTCACTTTTACAAAGTTGTTGCTGCTGTTTGGTTTTACACCTAATTCGCGCTAGGAAGGCACTCGGCGTCCCGAGATAGGGGGGAAAAGTGATGGGGGCCTTTTAGCGGTGATTCCCGCTATGCGTAATGCTTTTTCCTGCTCAGGAAGCGCTGCCTCTCCTATTTTCTGACTTGGACTAGGCCCATCTGCGCAGTAGGCTACTGAGTGATTGCCTTTCTAACGCGAATTAGGTATATGGTGTTTTTCTGGCTACACTAGGTCTCTCATCAGCAAGTTCTTCATATTTGTTTTTGGCTCTTCAATATATTTTTAATTCTTATACACTTTTTTCGGGGGTTACACCCTAATTTACTTCGCTTTTCGTTTTTCTTGTGGTTGGTCCATGGTTACTTAGGTTTTAAAAATAGTTTTTCACACATGGACAACGTATTCCACATTTTACATCTTTAGACTTGGATGGTTTTACTAATTTAGACATTCGAATCTTTGACGCGTCATTGTAATCTTATTTCTCTTACCAATTTGACTCGAACAGATGTTTCTTTTGAAGGTTTTTAATTCTTCTTTGAAATTCGTCGGAGGTGATTCAATCTCAGTGTCTCTGGGGAAAATATTTTGGCCGATAATCTGCGAAAACGGCTTAAGGAAAATTTCCCAATTATTAGTAAACAGCCATGTCTCCGAATACCTGCAGTTATCAATGTATCTGTAAATGTAGAGATCTGCAGTTCTCTTCTTCCTTTCTAGTTTCTTAGATTGACCCTTAATCTCTATATATATCGCAGCAGGAACTCATCCTTACATATTAGCAATAAAGATGTTCTACTATGATTCTCTTACATGTGCATCAGAGACGCTAATAGAGTAGAGTAGGTAAGGTGTTAATACACCCCATGCAATACGTCACTGGAAGCTCGTGGGGCATAAATCTAACTAACCAATTCTTTATTTTTCTGAGAATGTTTCGTCTTTGCCTTCGTAGAACTTATAGGACTTATACAACTTTGGAATAAACCTGATAGAGATATGGTTATGGATGTAATGATGTTGAAAAAAATATATTAAATCTTTGATTCACCTCTTGGATTTTTTCAATGACTAAATGACTAATAAATTTAGACGAATACTTCCCAACCGGTATGCTACGGCACATAAAGTTGCTACAACTAAACTCTTGGCGTGCCGCAAAGTATCCGAGGGTGACGATGTTTTCCTAACTCCGCATTAAAACATCTCTCATTTGAATTTAGACAGGGATTCGCGAAAGATGGTTTATGGAGCTGTGAAATCTGAGTTGAGTGTGCCTGGAAGTCAAAGGGTTGGGAAGCATTGATTGAGCCGTTACCTCGTCTTCCAACAGTTTTGCCGCCTAAACCAAATTCAAATTCAAATATATTCAGAATTAAAAACACACAACTCATATATCATTATCAAAAGAAATAATCAGAAAAGAAGGAACAGTTTTAAACTAACTACATCTTATGTCGGAAAAAGGTTGATTGATCTTTACACCTCCTGCCACACGCCGAAAGGTGACTTACAGGGTGTTTATGTGGATGTAAATTAAACTGTATTGTTCACAGCCAGGACCTCCTGAGTGGCTCATAGAGAGGTGCATATGACAAAGCAGGATTTGGGTGTTATTTTTACATACAACATCATTTTAATGATAAAATACTTTCATATTATAATGATACTAATATTATTAATAAATCGTCTTTATTTTGGCGAGATTGAGACTAAGTCTCCTCTTCCATCTCTTCACTTCCAGAAAAATATCATATAAAACATATAAAATTAAAAATGACAATATTAGTACTAGTACTATCAAAAAAAGCTTCGATAACTAAGGTCATTTCGCACGTTGGACCCCACCGGGAATCGAGCCCGGGTTTTTCACCAAAGTTGAACGCCACTTGGCTATCCGGGAGTCCCAACAGTTTCAGTTCTCTAGTTATAGTAGTAGTTCTCTACACAAGTACATAACGTTACGAATCATAACAATAGTAATTTAGAATTTTCGAATTTTTCGTTCAGAGCTCTTTCAGGATTAAAAGAGCTCGGGAGATGATTAGATGACACTTAATTTTCAGGGTGAATAACGGAAAAAGAATAAAGAGAGGAAGCATAAGAGATAGGACAAAGAATGAGGGAAAGGAGAGGAAATGGAGGGATAAGGAGTCGCGATGGCAAATGAAAAGAAGGCGAGCAGTTAAATGGGGAACATCTTGGGTTGATTCACTTTCGGCGAATCCCTTTGTACTCTGCATCACAAAGAGAGGGAATGCGAAAAGGGAAGAAAAATCTCCCGTAGCGATTCTCCGATGAATAACGAGCGAATTGCGGAACTTAACAAAGGCCACCTCGAATTTCCATCTCTAATCTTTTATTTTAATCTAGCGACAGCTCTTTGGAATAAAAAAATCGAGGAAATCCGTTCTTTTTCATTCCGCCCTTTTTTATTACATACACATCCGACCGATTCGACCCGCTCTGTTGGGCGTGGGAGAAAAAAAAGCAGCTGAGTTCGGAAAAAACGGCACCTTTGGGAGGAGGGTCGAATTTGACAGTTTTTCGGCTCTCGGAAGAGAACCTTTGATCCTTTCTTCGAGAGCTTGCTTTCTTATAAATTGATACACGAGTCCTTTCTTCCTTCATGTTTATCAGACGCTCCGGAGCTTACATAAAGATGCTTGGAAGAATGGAAGAGAGAGTTAGAGGACTCTGAAATAAATATGCGACGTCGGAAAACTTCCGCGTTGTTTGAGGAGCGTTCTGCTCGTTCTTAGATGAAGAGTTCGGCGGTACACATCAGTAAAACAAGTACTAAAACAACACGTGTTCACAATGCAATTTCCAAGAGCAGGTCTTGAGATATTCCGTGTCATAACATTCGGCTCAAAAGGGCAATTAGGCAAGCACCAAATCAGCAAGCGTGAAATAGCTGGAGGTACTGTTCTGAAAATTACTTTTCTGAGGTTTAACCTGTAGAATAAGGATTTAGCTTAGCAGTAATTTATTGTTCAGCCTTTATGAATTGGACTTACTTGGAACTGGGGCAAGATACAGTAGAAATTATTGTGGGCTTGCCTCTTTGCTTTTTGCCGTTTTCATTATTGCAGTTTCGAGGCTTACTTTACGTACTGTAGCTTCATGGTAGAGCAGTCAGTTGTTTTTATGTTGTGAGAGAGAAAATTTTAACCGGAGAAAATATTATACAGAGAATATGATACAGGTTATAAGATATAAATTAGTTCTTATTGTATGGCTATGCCAGTGTGGCTATTTCTTGTACTGTCTGATGATGCCTATCGTGAAAACAGTGTCGATTAGTGCATTTTTTATTGTTCGGTGAAGAATATTGACTGTTCTGTAGATCTTTTGCGAATTAATTGCCACAATTTTAAGGCGGAAACCACTATATTATGAATTACATATGGTTGGAAAGAAAATAACATCGTACGGAAAAGCATGGCTGAATTCGGATGATAAACAGGTGTGAAAAGTAGCAATATGATTGGGAGTTGATACCTGGTCTCCCGCTTTCCGGGCAGGTGTTCCAGCCACTGAAATGCCGCTCGTTGGCTCACATAGCATTCCCATAAGTGTGGAGATTTCAGTGGTTAGAATACCTGCCGGGAAAGTGGGAGACCTTGGTTCGGGTCCCAGTGAAGCACCAGTAAACTTTGTCAGAGGAGGGATAGCGTTTATTTATTATAGTTATTATATAGTATATATAGTTATTACTAGCGTTATAGTGAAACAAACTAAAGTGTTTGATGTAATACGGATCCGAACCCGGATCTCATACATGCTGTGCGGTTGATCTAATCAATTAAGTTACCAAGACAGAACAATCTTTCCCTAAAATTGTGAGGCTTTGATAGATTTTTTTGTATTCCGAACGATCTATGAAAAATGGTACCGCTCCTACACACACGCGGGACATTTAAGATGCTACCTCAAAGCACAATTCAAGAAACCAGGAATGGCAAAGTTAATAAGCTACGAAAATCGCACGGTTCACACGCTTAACTTTAGATAAATAAACGAAAGAGAAAAGGCCTCATTACGGCTAAATTCACAACTACGTAGGCCTTTCTCTCTTTCCTTTATTCCTCCAGAATCAAGCATGTGAACTATCCGTTTTTCATTGCTTATTAGAATTATAGTGTTGAATACTTGATTGTAGATCAACACGGAAGGAACTTCCTCTTGGGGTGAAATAATTACGCGAGAATTCTTCTCCTCAAAGGGAGGAATTATAGAACAGATGAAGATATTCAAGTTTAAGCAAAGCGAGGAACTCGAGTACGCAACAGTGGCGAAAAAACTTTTGACTGCGTCAGACTTAATCCATATGTATGAGGGTTTGGCTGTAGGTACAGCATAAATCTTCCAGGTGGACCAAGGAATGTTGAGGGAAAAATATGTCGGAAGTCGTAAATTTTACCGTTGTCAGGTAATCATAAATTCAGAAATAACCAAAGGTCATTTCGTCCCGTGATTTTATTAAATAAACTCGTGTTTTAGGTGTATTTTCAAGTAACAATCCTACTTCTTTTAGTTACTGAACTAACACATTAGTAGTAAAGATTTCGCAAAGAACAGGACATGTATTTAAAACACAGAAATTACGAATGGCAAATTCAGTTTTGGCCTGCCTTAGTACCGATTATGTGCAAGCGAGCAAAAACTCTATGTAAATAATTTGAATATTTAAGTGGGAGAATTCCTTCGTTCATTAGAACTAGTCTATTCCTCAAAGAAAACAGTTTTATTATGAGATAACAACCATAAAGTCAACTCGCTCAAGTTCAAATTTGTGGAAAATTGCCCTCATGCTAAAAAAGGGAAACGTCGTACACCAGGAGAAAATGTCTTTACTTCTCGAATAGTTAAGATGTATTAGTTTATTCTGATGTGCTTGGCTGACGATTGATCTGATGACGACTTCAAGCAAGTGTTCCTCTGTCACTTGCCAAAAGATGTTCAGTCTGAATATTAAAAAAAAAAAACACTTAAAAGTCAGCCTCAATAGTTGCTTGACGTAATTATAGAATCGTTAAAAGTGATACGGTAATCTCATGGTTTCAATTTCAGAGTGTTATATTAGTTGAAAGGTAATTTTGGTTCATAAACGAAAGAAAGCGCGGATTCAAAAAATTCGTGACATATACGAAAATTTAATAATAATTTCATAATCAGTCATGTTGCAGAAACATTTTTGCTTGAGGTTAACCTACAATAAAACACCTTGTCCTTATACATATAAATAACTACATAATAAATGTCCTTTTACTTTTTCATCTATTTATTCCTCGATTAGCAATTATATTTACTAAGAAATTAAAGCAGGGATTCTTATTTTCCACGGTTTTTTAATATTCGATCGGTTTGCACCGATTGCATCAAAAACTTGCAGATACAATTTAGTAGAGCGGCTATGTGGTGATGTTTTCAAAACCTAAAAATTTCGTAAAACCTCTGACAACAGGGAAATTATACAAACAATTATCTTTATTATGTTTGTTCGAGAAGACCCAACGATAAAACAACGTTTTTGTTGATTTTGAATACGTAACTTAGCAACAGAAAGAAAGTCAATATGGAGACAAAATAATAAGCACTGTAATTTTGAATCTATTTGGCTCCTTAATGATAGATGAGCTTCTCTTACCTCAACGCAATATTAATGTGTCAACATCGTAATTAACCGCCCAACCGAAAGCCGGTTAAATCCTTACCAAAGCATTAGTGAACGTCACTTGATATATCCGCACCACCGAAGACGTTCTTCTCTTTCTAATTCACTCCTTTCTCGCGTAATGGCGCCATATATGATCGAATAGCGTGTATGATAATGCTCTCTTGGGTACGCCGACCGTCGTGATTTACGCCCCGTGACATCGGACAGCACTGCTGTTCTACTCTCACTGACTAAGCAATCCATTTACGCTTATGAAATTTGGTTCGGTGGAAGTTCATTGGATTTCGAACTCATTCATCATACCGTCTGTATCTCACGTATGGATTTACATTTCCGAACCTTACCGTTCCGAACAGTTTTTTAACCGCTGCGCCATAGGCGATGATCATTCGCGACCTCTTATTGTATTAAAACAATATGTAAAATTTGTTTCATGTATAATTTAAGTAATATTTATTGCTTTCGCTTCGGAAAAATTTTATTTATAAGAGAAATGTGGATTCCTAGGGATCAAAATGTAAACAAAACAACACATTTTAATATTCAAGTATACATTATCCTCATCATATTATCGTCAGTTTATTGAGGAAATTCGACGAGAGAAATTTTAAGGTGCTCATTTTGTGTTCGGTGATGAGGAAACATAATCGTAAANAATGTCGTACACCAGGAGAAAATGTCTTTACTTCTCGAATAGTTAAGATGTATTAGTTTATTCTGATGTGCTTGGCTGACGATTGATCTGATGACGACTTCAAGCAAGTGTTCCTCTGTCACTTGCCAAAAGATGTTCAGTCTGAATATTAAAAAAAAAAAAACACTTAAAAGTCAGCCTCAATAGTTGCTTGACGTAATTATAGAATCGTTAAAAGTGATACGGTAATCTCATGGTTTCAATTTCAGAGTGTTATATTAGTTGAAAGGTAATTTTGGTTCATAAACGAAAGAAAGCGCGGATTCAAAAAATTCGTGACATATACGAAAATTTAATAATAATTTCATAATCAGTCATGTTGCAGAAACATTTTTGCTTGAGGTTAACCTACAATAAAACACCTTGTCCTTATACATATAAATAACTACATAATAAATGTCCTTTTACTTTTTCATCTATTTATTCCTCGATTAGCAATTATATTTACTAAGAAATTAAAGCAGGGATTCTTATTTTCCACGGTTTTTTAATATTCGATCGGTTTGCACCGATTGCATCAAAAACTTGCAGATACAATTTAGTAGAGCGGCTATGTGGTGATGTTTTCAAAACCTAAAAATTTCGTAAAACCTCTGACAACAGGGAAATTATACAAACAATTATCTTTATTATGTTTGTTCGAGAAGACCCAACGATAAAACAACGTTTTTGTTGATTTTGAATACGTAACTTAGCAACAGAAAGAAAGTCAATATGGAGACAAAATAATAAGCACTGTAATTTTGAATCTATTTGGCTCCTTAATGATAGATGAGCTTCTCTTACCTCAACGCAATATTAATGTGTCAACATCGTAATTAACCGCCCAACCGAAAGCCGGTTAAATCCTTACCAAAGCATTAGTGAACGTCACTTGATATATCCGCACCACCGAAGACGTTCTTCTCTTTCTAATTCACTCCTTTCTCGCGTAATGGCGCCATATATGATCGAATAGCGTGTATGATAATGCTCTCTTGGGTACGCCGACCGTCGTGATTTACGCCCCGTGACATCGGACAGCACTGCTGTTCTACTCTCACTGACTAAGCAATCCATTTACGCTTATGAAATTTGGTTCGGTGGAAGTTCATTGGATTTCGAACTCATTCATCATACCGTCTGTATCTCACGTATGGATTTACATTTCCGAACCTTACCGTTCCGAACAGTTTTTTAACCGCTGCGCCATAGGCGATGATCATTCGCGACCTCTTATTGTATTAAAACAATATGTAAAATTTGTTTCATGTATAATTTAAGTAATATTTATTGCTTTCGCTTCGGAAAAATTTTATTTATAAGAGAAATGTGGATTCCTAGGGATCAAAATGTAAACAAAACAACACATTTTAATATTCAAGTATACATTATCCTCATAATCATATTATCGTCAGTTTATTGAGGAAATTCGACGAGAGAAAATTTAAGGTGCTCATTTTGTGTTCGGTGATGAGGAAACATAATCGTAAAATTATTCGGAGTGAAAATTGTGGACTAATTAACTTTATCAGTGAAGAAATGAGAACGTGACTATACTAAACCAAAATTTGGGGCCCCCTGCTGCATTTCCAGTGATTTCGAGAATATATCAATTGAAAAAATCCTTTATTAAAAAGGCATTTCCAGTGATTTCGAGAATATATCAATTGAAAAAATCCTTTATTAAAAAGGCATTTCCAGTGATTTCGAGAATATATCAATTGAAAAAATCCTTTATTAAAAAGGTATCATCAGAAAACACCTATTCCGTTGTGTTTGGACAGCAGAATATTTTAATATTTGATGTCATTGATGAATTATAATTATTTTATAACTTCATGCTGTAGATGTGTATTATAAAACCTGTATAAAGCGGCAACTTATCTGTCACGGAAAAAGTTTTTGTTCCTCATCCGTAGTATTGGAATTATGCATTACTTAATGCTGTTATCTTATTTTAGCGCTCGAATGATATTTCACTCTAACTGTAAGAATAGCTATTTATTTATATGGGTTTTTGTTTCTGTCTACTTCCTATAACTTCTTTAGCTGTTGAGTTTATTATTGATCGAACCAAATCGCTTTGGAAAAGTACTTAATAAGTGATCTTTCGCAAGAATGAAGTGCTTTTTGTAATTAATTGCTACGATAAATCAGTGTTTGCTTTTGTCACTTGCTCTCCTACTTCCTTCTCGATATCCCCAGAGCTGGAAAGCTCAATTCCCAGATATTTAAAGCTCATTTCATTAATGCCACAATCTGGCGAAACAAGCACATTAGGAAGGAAACAAAGGGCAGAATGTATAATGCCGTAGTGAGACCAATTCTAACATATGTAGGAGAGACAAGGCCGGATACTTAAAAACCCGGAAGGCTATTTGAAACCACGGAGATGAAAATTTTGCGGAGGATTGCCGACAAAACATTATTCGACAGAGAAAGGAGTGAGTCGATGAGGAGAGATTGTGGTGTGGAATATACTAACCAGTGGGTTCGTCGAAGGAAGGTGGAATGGAATGAACACACAGAGAGAATGGATGGACAGAGGATAGTGAGAGTGGCAAGAGACAATGCTCCAAAGGGGAAAAAAGTGTGGGTCTGCCAAGGAAGAGGTGGAAAGATAACCTGGATGATAGGGAATTGTACTGAAGGAAATAGGTGCAAGCCTAGGGAGAAAGGTGGAAGAAGAAGAGGAAGAAGAAGATAAATCAGTAAGCGTTGCTCAGATGGTTCAGGATGCAGGATGGAAATCATTAGAAGATTGAATATTCAAACAAATGATAAATTTACTAAACAATTTCCGAGAAAGAACGTTCAAAGATAATGTAGCCGATACGTCCTCCATGTTCCATAGGCCGTTCTCAAGATCAGGGAAATATATTCTAGAACGAATCGACTCAAGAATTCATTTTTTCTCGTGAGGATACGCGAAAGTAATTGATTATGAAAGTAAGTTATGGAAATAGAGAGATTGTGGTGCTTGCACCCCGTGGCACACGCCGAAAGGCGGCCTTCAGAGTATTTAAATAGACATAATGCCTAAAATAGAATGTATGTTTGATGAAGATCTTATATTTCTAAAACTTCAAAGAGCTCAAGAATTCCTGCGTTAGATTAATCTGCGGCCCTGAAAAAGAGACCGTTTCCTAAGCTTATTCTCAGCTAGGATGGCTAAATGACGAGTCAAGAAGAAACCTCCACATTCTCTCACAGCTCTTCTCCCTCAAAAGTAGTAACCAGCTTCAGTACTTATCATGTCTTTTCCGTACGATGGGCACCATTATACAGTCTATTTACCAGAAGGAATGATCATCTTCAAATTTCAAAACACGGAATCGAAGTTCATGAGAAATCCTTCCATGTTTCCTGCTGTTGGCTGTGGGAAGCTCTCCCATCAGGTGTATCGAATTTTCTCATCGGAAAATAAAAACCGTTACTTTAAGCTCCTATTTCTGAGCCAAATCTGTACCGATACCGACAATCTTCAATACGACCTTTCTTACCATTTATATCGTATTAAAATTTTCCTGTGTTGATATTTCTATTACGTATAAGCAATTTAATTGTAACTGATTTTGGTTTTAATTTTTTATAATTTTCTTCTTATAATTAACGGCTTAAATATAAGATGGAATTAATTAGATCCAATTTTGCCCGAAAAGTGAGCAATTTAATGTATTTTATAGCATGCATTTGCTTTAGACAGCAAGATATCCCTGATTCACTCCACTCCAGATTACTCCACTAAATCGCTGTTGCTCACCCGCAGTTAGATCAGATTGCCTTCGTCCATCCTTTTTGGCCTTGAAATAAAAATAGTCGGATTTTCGAGTTGAAATTGAGGTCCTTCTCCGTTATTTTACACTCTCAGTTCTCTCACTCCCATTTACTCGTTGCGCAGTGCGTGTCGCGGATCCGTCGCTTTTATTTTCCCTCGAAAACGAGATCAGTTTATTCTCATTCCGCGATTATCTCTTAGATGCCGTGAATCTGCCGGGACGTTAAATGCACGTCCATAACCTATGTGGGGAATTTGAAAAAAATTGTTTGGACTCGAGTGGCAGGACGAGCTCTAAAATAACCTCTATAACTCTCATCCATTTCGCTCCGTTCCGCCGTTAAACGCGGGTATCTTTCCGTCTGCAGCAAATGTTGCATCAGCAGAGCGCGGGCATATGCAAACGGCCCTCATACGTTACATTTGAATGCGAAACTCCCACAACTCGTTCGTGCTGTATCTTAACTCGGAGGAGCTCTACATTCTCAAGTGAAAAGCAATACGTTACGTCAGCTGCCGTTATTTCCCTTTCATTTACATAGCGCAAAAAAAATCAGCGAAAAATTCGTGAGAAAATTTAATTTTCCAACGCTGAATATCGAATAATATAAATCGGTGAGAAAAATCGTTGATGGCTAAATTCCATTGCGTTGCGCACCAAAAATGTGTTTGAATCATAATTTTTTTAATATTTCATTACGAACTGCGAGTTATATAATACTTTTCGAGACTCAATTTTTTGCGAAATTGAGTGTTTTTATGTTTACATTTTTATAATTTATGTCTTTGTTTTATTAGTTAATTGATTTAACATCTTTATTAAATTTACGTGATATTCAAACTTAAAGTACAGTTCTCATTCTTAAACGTATTTGAGCTATAGGTATAGCTACTTTCTTTCGATTGTAGGTACCCTCTATTTTTCCATAGTATTTATTTCCATTATTTCATTTATTAGTGATGAAGCCAGAATTCCCTTTAAAGTAAATCTCCCAATTTTCCTGATATGCTGCATAATATACTACTTACTATTCTCATTATATGTTTACTTCTAGATCAAATTTACATGGGAAAATCCTTCTTTGAATTTCTCTGTATTATACTTTTTATATTATATATTACTTTTTTCATACCTGTTTCACAGCTATTGATCGTAATAGAACAATAACATCAACAAAAATTTATGAATTTTTTATTCGTCATAAAATTATATTTTATACTATATAGCTAAATGGAAGATATAAATAGCTTGTAAAAATTGCAGAGTCTTTTCAACAGCCACACTTGAGTCTTCAGGAGGTATTTACTTTGTTTTATACTAAATCAATTAATTTCCCATGGCTCTTTACCATAAAAATCTTTTTCTCAAATATACTTAACGAAATTTATGGTAAGTTAAAACTTTTCTAATAAAAGATCCTTAGATTCCTACGTCAGTCGCCAGTCAAAAGATCATAAGCATCTTAACCATACTACCGAAAATAAATGGCACATTATATGGTGGTGTATATTATTATTAATACATCTCAATATATCAATTTCATTTATAAAAACTTTTGCGAACCATTCAACCGTCAACAACAGAACTATTTGCCAAACTTACTCATTGATTGTTTGGACTTTAAATTAGCACATTCAATACTCACCGAAGATGATTTCCAAAACTTTTAGTTACACAAATAAAAAAGTTGCTTAAATGCAACTACAAATATTTCAGAGAGCAAGTTTAAGTGTTTTGAAAATGAGTAGCAGATTAAAAGTTAGACGGAGAATACTTGAAACGCTTTTTACAGTTGAAGTATTTTCAGAATTGTCAATGTTTGTAATTTGGTTCTTCGTACGTTCCGTTGAAAGTCTCATAAAGAGTTATTCTGTAGAAACCGATTTTATCACCGTTTTTTGTTTTTTAATTTTGATCGAAGATATAACCTGTGTTTGCGCGTAGGAGCACCCTCTCTTCGTATTACACACGATCCGACTTGTGAAAACTCGATCGGCTGTAAACTTCACACCATCTGGAACATCGGCAAACAACTTATGTCAGTTAGTTCTTCTACTTCTTCATTCTCCTAGTTTTTCATTGATTTTTAGTCCCTGAGACGTACTGCAACGGCTTTCTGAGTTTTCCTTTCGCGTAGTCTTCACATTCGTCTTTTTTCTTCTTCAATACGTATTATAACTTCCTACAATTTCTTCGGAATGACTACCCCGTGCTTCGAATTGCTTCTCCCGAGTCCCTTTAGATTGTTTTATCCTGTTTATTTTTAAAGATAGTTTTCTATCTCTCTTAGACCTATCGTGTCGTATTCTTCTCGCCATATTTAGTTTCTTAATCTGTACTTTCTCATTTTTACGCTGGACAGGCATATCTATTGATTTCGGTAGTTTTTCCAACTACTGTGGGTGGTCGTTTAACATACAGTTCTTGTAGCTACGAACAAATTGGTCTACGAAAATATACGTTGAAGATTTTATGTCCTGATAACGATCAGATGTTCGGATAACGAAGGTCTCGCAAAGAAGAACAAGAAACCTGAATGTTTCAAAAGGGGTTAGGTTTTTTCCTCAATTGGGAAGATTGAAGAGAACTTCAGCGATATATACTTAGAAGGTTTTTTTTCGAGGAGAGGAAGGATGACAGAACGACAGAAATAGAACGGCACAAGTATGTTCAGGTCAATTAGTTTGGAGATCTCTACAATGACAATCCTATTAATCTATTCCGAGAAATTATCTTCTCTCGGAATAGGGAAAGACGATTGAAATTAATCATCTTTGAAGTCATAAAACGGAGAAAACAAAACTGATAAGATAGAGAGATTTTGTGTAGTATTATCATAGATACGAAAAAATGAATTCCGCAAGAAATGTTACATTTTTGAGGAATTTTTGTGTTTTCAGAATATTTTAATCGAATTCCTCATGACAAAATGCCGAAAATGATCGGTAATGGTCCAATTATTTCGAAAAACTTCATTTTCAAACGAATTAATTTCATTAGCCGATAATCTACTATATTATGGTAGTTTTTACTTGAAAACATATGTGGTATTAATAAGAGATTTCTTAAGGAGCTTGCGTTACCGAATTCGTAATGGTATATCGTCATTCGTGACCTTACGAAAGTAAACTGTACTGCTAAATCTAATATTTTGCAGATGACGATTTTCCCCAAGTTTCTGCTAACCTCGCTTGAATATTCTTCCAAAAGCAAATTCTTATCCTTAACTAAGTCATTTATAAGCTCACCATTGTTATAAACCCTAACGGAATCCATTTCAGACCCCTGTTTGCATCTTAAAAGGGAAGAACTAGCTCCATTGTCTGATACCCTTTCCATAACCCCTTCCCCGCCTCAGCAAGCGCTCCCAATCCTTTCAGTGCGGTTCTAATTGCGTCACAGTTAACTGATCTATTTTCCGCTCTCTTAACTAAAGCAAACGCAATTGGCTCCATTTCCATTCTTGGGAGAAATAACCTACTAGAATCCCAGGATATCTCCATCTATACCCCAGAAATTCAAGTGTTTCTATTCTCCTGATTTCGACTGCATATTCAATCGCTAAAATGATGACTCAAAGTTAACAAACGTTTGCGAATCTCGTTATTTAATCTCGGTACTAGTTAGTTAGAGAAGAATAAATACTTTGGGGTACAAATTGAAGGAGGAATGCTGGTTATGGTGAATAGATTATGAAGCCTTAACTAATCGGAAGAGTATCATTTCGGGACCAGTCAATTTCTAAAGATAGTGATCATAAAATTTACGATGCTATGATAAAAAGAACTTTTTCTATAGCTGTGAAGCATGGTCAATAAAAGAAAAATCAGGAACACTTAGATGATTATCATAATAATACTTTTTAATAATAATGCCAATTACATCATTTTCTTAATAATAATTATTATTGAAGATCACACACAACCATTCCCTAGACAGAAAATTCCGACTAACCGGGACTCAAATCCAGGAGCTGGAACGCTAGTACGCTAACTACTTTACCCCTGCGAACGTTAAGAAAGTCCATATTAAGTTTAAATCATGATACGGACTTTATGGTTTGAAAGAAAAATCAAAAAGAAAGGAATAAGAAACCTAAGAATTACATCTACATCTACATCTACATTAGTACCCTGCAAGCCGCCTTTCGGCGTGTGGCAGGGGGTGCAAGCACCACATTTCCCCAATTCCCTAAGAATTAGGGAATCCATGAAGGCAAATTACGCTAGAGAGCATAAAATTATGGCAGCTAATTTTGTACATAGCTAATGGTACACATACAGTTGGTTGAAAAGGATAGATTAAACGAATAAACCCAATAACATTGGAGTGGTGTCGTATGGTCACCTTTCAAGCCAAGCTGCTCGTAGAGTGCCGCATGATTTTTACTCATCGTGAGGTCTATATAGGAACCGGATAACGATTTTAAATCCCCATCTTCGTTTTTTCTTTTCCTCCATTTTTTTGCACCTTTTATGACTCTTTCCCTTATCTAACTTTTTTACTATCATTTACCCTCTTGGAGCATTTTTCTATTCCGCAACATGAAATGCCTTCAATTACAGTAATGTATGTCTTCCTTAGATTTTTATATCAAAAAGCCTTCCATATATCCTTGTTTAATTTTGCTTCATTTCAAATCTTTCTTTACTTCTTATATCGAACTTGCTCGTATCTACTTTTATCTAAAGATATTTACACAGGGAAAAGGGTTTGGGTGACTTGGCACGATAAGGCGTGCACCTAGGAAAATTCCCAAGGAGAGACGGACATGAAAAAAGTCTGACGGAGCCGGGACTCGAACCAGGGTCTCTTAAATGCCGGTAGTAGAGTAACCAACCTTAAGTAGAGCTATTAACCGGCAATTGGGATACCCGGGTTCGATTCCCGGTTCCGTCAGGCTTTTTTCATGTCCGTTTCTCCTTGGGAATATAGGTATTTAAATATCTACTATGTATTTTGTCATCAATTCTGGATGGTTTCCCAAATTACACGTTACAACCTTTTTACTGTCTTTGTGAAATTTCTACATATTCGATGAATTAATTTTGGCATCAAACGCCCCCCCAAAGTAATAGTGTGTTAAATATGACCCTGCTGCCAAAAAGCTTGCGCATCCACGGTTTATATTCTTCATAATTTTCACTTTCCGCTATCACTTAATTTATTTCTGTAAGTTTTTGGCTACAGATCTGAAGTCTAATCCCTGCCCTAGTATGTCAGCGGCCAGCGAGTATTTAAGTTGTTGATTGTAGATTTCAGTTTTGGTCGCAAATTGCCGAAACTATACTCAGAGACTTTGTAATTGGAAGCAATAATCGATAGAAGGTGGGTTTCTTGGGGAAAGAAAAGGAGTTGCGAATCAGTAACTGGGTCTGTGTTAATTAACAATCTTGGAGCGTGGATGCCTCTTCGCGAATACGATTAAGTTACTTATCGGAAGAATTTCGGAGATGGAATTTAGATGACGGTTTGCGACTCTGAATCAATTACAGGGATGAAGATTGGATTCTACACGTGTGGGGTTGAAGGACCGTCTTTATCGAAGTTGCGATGTCTGTTCCCATTATTTGCGTCTGTAATATTGAATTAGAAGTTGCACTTAAAGGGGAACGATGGAGACACAGATACTTAAGTGTGATTGAGGGCCAACTTTACAGCTATTGGAAGCCAAGTTCATAGTGTTTATGTCATTCGAAGAGGTCATTTATCAGATTACCTCGAGCTATCCAATGCTTGCGATAGTAAATGTACTTATTTGGAAATCCCCGGAAGAGATGGAAATATTGTTAAATAAAATGGCTGTGGTTGCACAGAAAATAGATTTGAGGATACATTTTTGATGACTTAGAATTACTCTCGCGGATATTCACCATCATACTCAATACATTGGAAATCTTTAAATAAAATTACCAACCTATACATTTAGTGATAACCAGCCGCGATGGTGCAGTGGTGGTTGGCGTGCTTAAGTTCTAACGCCAAGGTCTCGTGTTCGTGTCCCGACCAATCGGATTTTTCTGTTTAGGGAATGGTTGTTTCTGTTTGTCAATAATAATAATTTTAAAGTGGATGCCATTGGGACCCAAAAAGTTTCCAAAAAGGAAATTATTGTTATTATTATTATTAACCGGAATTCGCGTTAACCGATATGGTTGTGTTAACCGATTATCTTGCTAACGCAAGCCGCCGCTCTTAGCTCCATAGAGAGGTTTATTTATTGTCTTTTATATCGAATATCATCAAAAGTTACATTTATTAAAGAACATACTTTTATTTAGTCAACTCAAATATTTATTAAACACCATAAAATATGGTGTTTACAAAATTACTGTAAAGTTTGTGAATTAAATTTGAACGCTATCTGAAACACAGAACGATAATTTTTACATTAATTGGAAACCCACCATATATGCCATTTCATATTACTCGAAGGATGTTTTTTGGAATATTTTCTTTGCGGACCATGAACATTTTCGCGTTATCCGTTGTCCTGTGTTAACCATTTCGCGTTAAAAATTAATGTCTGTTAAAAGTTATGGGATACGAAAAGAATCGGTGCTCTAGTTGGTGAAAACGAAATTTCGTATTGTCCGTTAGGGTTTTAATCGGTTTGCAACGCATTTATTAGAAAGGAAAATTATACATTTTTTCGTTAATCCTCCAACCATTTACCTATCTATGAGGTGGGCTCATACTTATGGCGAATATGATAACGAATTTCGATTTTGGCAATAACTTCTACTGCCGGATGCCGTTCTCACTGCCAACTCCTGTCGGAGAATTTGGACTCCTATTGTAATCAGGGTCGAAGCCGCATACGCCAGGCAAGGACGGCTGATACGGCTCTAGATAAATACGTATAAATCATCAGCAATCATGAATCTGTCACCTAACCGCTGTGCCCTCCACCTCCTTCTATTATGAGCAGAAAGTCGAGATAAGTACGCAGGAGTGCATATGAGCCGTGAATGTCGGAAGATTATTCTTTATGCGATTAAAATATGATAGGGAAATAAAAAGACCCTATTGTTCCTATATCACTTTAGGAAAATAACGAATCATAACATGGCCGAGAGGGAGGATTAGTTCTCCTTTTGAGGGAATTTAAAAAATATTCCTTTTGAGTACAAGATACAGTTGTGAAAAGAGAAAAAGCTTACGTCATCTTCCACCACATTTCTTTCAACCAGAATTTGGCTTGCTACAGGTGAAACTGGCATTATTTAGCGTACTCTACTATCTAAAACTTTGCAAAAATTCAGGACGCTTAAAAAAGAACGAAATGATCAACTGTAAATAAAAAGTTACATAGTCACATATAAAAGCAACTAAAACCTTGCTAAACTACAGCATATAATGATTTTTAACGTTTAAACATTAACTACCGAATAAAGATAAAAAAATCTCATCGTTTACCGCGGCTTTTTGTCCCCACGCGGGACGACGTTTCTTATTTCACTATTTTTCCACAAACCTCTATTGATAGAACCTTTACTGTGTGTTTACTTTACACACAACCTTTCCCTAATCAGATAATTCTGGTTAGACTCATTCCCGGGACATTGGCTTTCATTGGCTTTGATGTCTGAACCATTCCGTAACCAAGATCGGCATATAAGCATACGTAAACATATAATGTTCAAAAAGTCTTAGTTATTTACTCCGCTCTCTCTGGATACAAGAAGCTTTATTTTAGCCTTGAGAAGTCTCTTTTACTTTGGTCATATGATTGTTTAATAATTCCATTAAAACACTAATAATTGAACACATAACTTCATGATTTTCACGATAATTTGTTTGTTAAATTTTTAACTAATCGGTTGTTAATATAGGGTGCAGCAGAGTACTTCTGGATGTTTTGTAATGTTTTTTATCGTATGGTCGTGCTTGGTTTTTGCCTTAAGACTTCTGTATTGTAACTTCTTAATTGTAAGTTGTGTAGTATTATTGGACATAATGGGTTCTGTGGATTTTTGTGTGTGTATTGGAAGTGTGCAGATGTTTGTTTTTCTTTTTCTATATGCGACGTTGCCACCGGACAGTTGTCCACTTGTAACGGGTGTACTTTATAATAATAATAATGGCGACGATTATGATGATAATGATAATAACTATTATTATTATATAAGGTATAGAAAACATTTCAATCTTTCCGCAACTTTCTACAAAGGTCGTTGAAATAGTGTCGAAAAATGAAAAAGTTTTCCTCTACTATAGTTAAATTACTGAGTGCGAGGTCACGGATAGACATACGTTCTCGATTTAATTCAATTTGATTAGTGCAAAGTCAGCCAACATTCTCACAACCTAAAAGGAACAGGCAAATATCAGTTAGCCTTCTTGAGTTCCGAACGCTGTTGAGTATTGGATTCTTCGAGGGAAGAGCTGCGGGCGAGGATTGTTAAAGAAGGTACGTCTTATCAAGAGAAGAGGCCGTACAGAGCAAAGTTCTCCTTCATTTCCTCCCCCTGAGGACTCTCCTTTTTACCCTTGAGGATGACCTTTGGCGGGATATTCCGCTCAACTTCGGTTAGTTCGCCTGGAGTTGTCAGTTGGGCTTCAAAATCTTGGAACGTCGTGATGCCGAAATATTATGGGTTTCCAAGAGTATGGTGGTCAACTAACAACGTACCTCAACATCGGACAAGTAAGATAATATCTGCTGAAGATGTCATAACTTTCTGGAACTCCCTTTAACGATACATCTAAGACGGGTCTATAATTCCTCGTGAAATAAAGTTCGCGAAATAATTTTACTATCGAATTTACAGAGGAAGCGGTAACTTCATGTAAGTACTACGTGGCGTATAGAAATTCGTCGATAAATAAAACAGCAAACTTAAATACAACTTATACATTTTACATCATTGGAAAGGTGACTAACTTTCATAGGTACGATCAAAAGAAAATTTTAGATTATGACTTATGCGGGAATCAATGTGGAAAAAAAGAAAGGAAGTGTGAGGGAAAAGAATATATGACGGTGGAAGGAGTAGGCAATTATACACACTCACAATTAAATACATTTATTTACACGTAAGTGCAATTGAATACAGGGGCGGATTTAAGAAATCGATGGCGCAAAGATCAGATTGAGGATTTGAGTAAAAATTTTCATAAAATAAGCAAACATAAATCCCATAGAAATCTGTCACTTCACTTCGGTAAGAACAAACGAACAAGTTTTGAATTACAATTCGCAGTATTTCTATAAATTACAATACATAGATGAACCTTTTTACCGTATAAAGTGACTTGAAGAATGAAATGTATTCTATAAATGTATTACGTAGACTTAAGAAATGTAAAATTCTTTCTTGATGCGAAAAAAGAACAATTTGTTATTGAGAATTCATTAACAGTCTTATCGACCCCCATAAGGTTTAGGCCCTCAGCTACTTCCTATCACTTAGTTATAAATCCGCTCTAGAATGGATACCATTTGCTGTAATATGCAGTAACTTAGGGTTACTCCTTACTTAAGCAACGCTGAAGAAGTATCTACAAGTTAAGTTTGAATTAGCCGCTTTATCTCAAATTCATTTAAATAATTTGTATATTGCTTCATGAAAATTTTTGAAAAAGAGAATTTTTTGTTTTCTTGATGATCAAATTATGTTGCTTCACCGCGCAGAATCACTGGCTTTCAATTACAAAAGAATCTCTCTAAAAAAAGCAAATGTCTGCTCGTATTTGCGGAGAATCACCCCTCGACAACTCATCGCATTCGCTGTGCAAAGATTCTCGGAGTGCGAACCCACTAAAAGAGCCATTAAGCGAGTCAATTGAGTGGCAAATGCATATGAGGAAGGGAGAAAGAACGAAGCGGATTGAAAAAATCGCGCCGCCTCGAGTTTTCTGAGATTTGCGAAGGAATTAGCAATGTGGCGTGAATGAGAAGATGGAATGGAGGACGGGAAGAATGATGAAATGGGAGAAAAGGGGAAGAGATGGGCCCCTGGGGATGAATGCGTGGGAGTGAAGAATGGGCGGAAGATGAGAAGGGAGAGGTCGTGGGGCTGGCGGAAAAGGGCCACGTAGCAGAAGGTTGGAAAGAAGTCATTCAATCTAGGACGAAAACTTTATTCCTTACGCGACGCCTATATCAAAGGCAGTTTCTACAATACAAGGAGAGAATAGAAATTTCATCAGTGATAAAAGTTTATATATGTATATACATATTTATATATACACATATGCACTCTTACACATATATACATTAATATATGCAAACCTCAATGTAGTGCCCCCTTATATATATAGTAAGCACCGTGTAGAAACAAAAATTGTCAAGTGCCCGGCCTATTAGTTCTCCCAGCCACTCGTTTCGGTTCATTAATTTTTGCATGGACTCTATAATATCCGACTTTGAACCTTCTTTTAGTATTCAGTCAAAATTTACAAATCATACGCTGCTAAGCACTATAGAGAGAATTGTACTGTATGTATTGTACGTCGGTACGTGGTGAGGGGCTCACGTACACTATGAATTCCCAAACTAACTTGACCAACATTCCAACTGAACCCAGGAAAATCGTCAGAAGAAGTAGAAACACGTAAATATGGAGACATGGATGTGGAATAATAGTAATATTGATAAAGGTGCTTCGGCAACTGAGATCGTTTCGCACATGTTCTAAATGCCACAGGGCATTGAACTCGGGACCGCTTTCACCTTTGGCAAAAGCGCAACCTTGACTATCCGGTAGCCCTGGGTATAAGTATGAATTGAAATAATACACGGGATATTCGGTGGAATTTCTCCATAGTAAACGCAAACGAAAACACACTGTGAACTATACCTCAGTTAATTACAGTAAGCCAGAGTAAAACACGACCGGTTTCGAGATGACAACCTCAAAATCAGGCGATGTATATAGAATATCTATGCATACGTCAGTCCAAGAGATATGCGTAGATATTTATCCAGTAGTGGGTTTCATCAGAGTAACTGAGATGTATCAGATAGTTATGAATGAATGAAAGAATGAAAAGCGTTATGTAGTAACTCAAAGAAATACTCAAATGTAGTAACTCAAAGAAAGTTAATGGATTTTACTTAAGAGGGATGTATTTTCATGTGATTACTTACGTTTTCTTCATTGTTTGTTCACCAACTTACGCTCAACTTTGGTGATATAAATAGCTTTTGCTCAACATTAGTGATATAAATAGCTTTTGCTCAACATTGGTGATATAAATAGCTTTCCATAGCATTCGCGCATGCGCAGATGTGGAGACAACGAAGCCCAACGTCAAGCATTATCGCATCCGTGCCTTTATCTTTGAGGGCACTGTTTGAATAATAGACAAACGAAACCAAAACAATTTCGTTTTCAAGTTGCTTTGAGGGTATATTGCTGATAAAATAGCTGAGCTGGCCATGCACTTCAAAAGGGAGAATACCAACGAGCAAAGCGGACTCTTTATACCAAAGAAAGGAAGGGTTATCCGCGGAATTCAAATAATCTAGGAGAAATTGTTTCCGCACAAAGGGTCAGTTATAGAGAGTCCAACCGGAAAATTTGAATCTACGAACTAAAATTTTCGGGTCCTCTATTTCCACCAAATTTGATAGAATTAAAGGTTATCGGTAGTTACTAGTTATTTGAACTAACACTTAAAGGAGACAAAAGAGAATAAAATTTCACTTTCTGAAGCATTGAAGGTACAGGATGCAGTGACTAACATTTTTTTGGAAGACAGAAATGCCTGCTCGCTTTTGTTCAAAAACTTACCAAGAAATGCATCTTGTACTCTAGTAACCGAAATTAAGCATTAGGAACAATATACAAATGAAAGGATTAAATTTATATACATTTATTTGCTTTTGACGTGTCGTATATATGATTATGTATGTCTTTGGATAAATAAATTTATTAGTATTATTATAAGTAAAAAACGGAATAATCTTGGCGGAATAAAGTACTTCACTAACCTCTGTTGCCATTCCAAGAGCTCAATCACCTTATAAATCTGAAAGGAATAACAAGTGTGAAAAATAGCGACACGACTGGGACCCAGGTCTCCCACTTTCCGGGCAGGTATTCTAACCACTGAACTACCGTGCTGCGTCTCTCTCACACTGTTAAGGGAATGCTTTGTGAGCAAGACTGGCAGTCTCCACATAGTGGCACAACCTGCCGTCCGAGGTCCTCACAGAGGCAGCCGGCTCACAAAGCGGTGTTATGAGGTTATTTCCCCCCAGGAAATCACAAGGATTAAAGGAAAGGAAGGTGTCTTAGTAGATTAAAAACCTACGGAAAATCCCAAAGGAATAACAAGTGTGAAAAATAGCGACACGACTGGGTCCCAGTCGTGTCGCTATTTTTCACACTTGTTATTCCTTTGGGATTTTCCGTAGGTTTTTAATCTACTAAGACACCTTCCTTTCCTTTAATCCTTATAAATCTGATATGCTCAAGCTTGACTTTGTAAAATGGCGCCATACTTTAAGACAAAATTAGTCGCATTCTGTGGAGATCAAATGATATTTCTTTTTAAGTTCAATTACCATTTAATTTCCAGTTCTAAGAAAGGCCACGTTGAATATTAAAAACATCGTCAAGTCATTCATTTCGTGAAATGAGGACTTGACTCCATCTTCGTGGGACGAGAAAATTTGGCATGAGAATTAGAGCTCCTACAAGTAAAATGTCCTTTTAATTAGGTTTGTTGGTATATAAATGATTTTTAGAAGCATATTTATAAAGAATATTTGTAACTGTGAATGTACGAAGTTTCCGCTGTCTGTCTTATCCAAAGTAATCCTATTTACCATGTCGCAGTAAAAAGTTTGATATTATTAGTGTATATCAACGACCTTAGCAGTGAGATTGACAACGAATCTAGGATTTTTGTGGATATCACGGTAATTGGACGTTAGAAAGTAAAGAGGATTGATTAATCTTGCCCAATGATTTACATAGAATTATAAAATGGTCCGATGATTAGAAATTGGAGTTTGATGTAGACAAGTGCTCGGTAATCAACTTTTTCTAAAGAAAATCGCTGGCAGATAATTAATCCTAATGATAGCAGAACCGGTGAAATAACTTGGAGTAACTCTCACGAGTTATTTTTCACGTGGTACCCATATCCGTGGCATACATGGATGGAAACTTTAGAAACTCGGATTCGCCAAGAAAATAATCGAAAAATACGAATAAAAAACCCTTGGGCGTGTTAAATAGCTTTAGACCCTACCTCGAGTATATATGAAATATTTACAAGAAGAAACACAGCATCCTAGAACCAGAGGTCCATTTTAAAATCGATGCTCTTTGCATAGATTTGCATAAAATCTTGCGTTTTGTGCATTATAGTGAAGTCGATAAGCGATACTCATTGGCACTGGATGGGATTAAAGAAGGGAAATAAAATTTTATTTTGAACTTGTTGAATGAATTCAGAGAAGTACGTTCTCGGAAGAACTAATTGATATTTAGCGTCCACGTATGCCGTAGAGATGCTAAACGAAAATTAGGAAAATGCTAGTATTGGCCGCTTTGGAAACTCGGATTCCCCAAGAATCATTCTTACTGTGACCATACATGATAGCGACAGATGAGAGAAAAGGACGTATGGTGCATGCACCCCCTGCCACTTGTCGAAAGGCTGCTCGCATAGTAGGTGTATATATGGATGTATATAAAATACCCTACCGGCCGCGGTGGCGGAGAGGTTGGCCTGTAATTTCAACTCCAAGATCCCGGGTTCGAATCCCGGCTAATCAGATTCTTCTGTTTAAGGAATGGTCGTATTCGTCCATAGTTACTGAAAACCCTTTCTCTGTAATTGTTCAATAAATGGATGTTTGTGGTGACTTTTGGAAGTAAATAAAATAAATACTAATACTAATAGTAAAATAAATAACAATAAAATAAACACTAATAAATAATAAATATAATAATAGTAAAATATATCCACAGAAATAGATTTTTGTGGTTTGTATTTTCCAATCGAAGTCACGACGGTATAACCTAAGTCTGTTCAAGATTTTAGAGAGAAAAACTCTTTAAAGATGGTGTACTGGTTTCCATGCGTATTCCAATTACCAAATTTGAATTCATTTTTAATGCATGAAAACTTTTCCTGCGCGTTTTTTGTCGCGCACACAGCGGTGAAGTTCGATGGGAATTCTGGAAAACCAAACTTTCAGCTGTAAAACGGTTCGTGTGTGAAGCTCCGTCAGCAATATTGAATAGTTCGCTTCAAACGGCCGCTGGCTTTTTCGTTTGGCGGAGGCGTGGGAGTCAGAAGATGGGTTTTCCCTCCCCGAAAGGGAGCAGGAATGTGGAAGAGGGCGTGATGGAGCGGGAAGAAGCAGTTTAGGCGCATAAATCCCCTTTTTATCCAACGCAAGGGCTCCTTAGAGGTCACTCTAGTACGATTTTGCTCCAAGGTTAAAAGGGTATAGGGAGAGTGTGCCGGGGAGTGGTAAATGTATAAAATGGCCCATTTAAAACGGAGTGTGAAGTGGGGGAGGGAGATGCTGGAGATGCCTCCGAAGGAATTTAAAGGATTCGAGCAGGAATGCGGGGTCGAATGGATTCTCGTGGTGAGGCCTTGGGGTCTCTTAAGTAGTTGAGGGTCAGGTCGTCCGTGCCATAGTGTCTGGTTAGCACTGAGGTGGAGGATCTTAATGCGAATGGAACCAGAAGCCCTCTTACGACATTTTCCAGAGGGGAAGCAATGCGTAAGACACGGGGTTCGATACCGATCGATTCGATTTGATTACTGTAATCGGATGAGTACGCTCCGTTTCTCCAACTTCTCCTGGCCATAACTTTCGAAATCGTTCCGTTGGTGAAGTTCGCAAAAATCCGTGAAATTCAAGCGTTCATGTCAGGGGTGGGTGTAGGACATTGCCAAGGAGGCGATTTAAGAAAATTTTCTTGTTGTGAAATCGTCTCCAAATAACTTTTGAAATTCCAATTTTTGTAATAAATGCAATGAACGTTGTACATTTATCTTAAAATCTTTGCAGTTGCATTTCAAATCAATCTTATTGGCATATCCTAGAAAATAGTCTAGTAATCTAGGGGGGCGAAGGGGCGATCGACCCCCGCAATGAGACATGCAAGGCACACTTATTGGTATTAGTCCATAGGCCACTTTGGGCTAACGCTGTGTCTTAACGCAATAACTTTTGATTTTAGAATATTGAGGATGCTTAATGAGGTTTAATGGAGGAGGTTTAATATTGACGTTTAATGTTTAAGAATAAATATGAATGTGTCAAGTAAAATAATTATTCTTGCATAGGAAAATCTCGAGGAAAAGGTCCACAATCTAAAGTTCAAAAAATCTAAGTTTACTAGATTATCACGAAATATATTCTATGATAAAGACATCCGCTCATTGTTCCATCATAAAAATACAACATAAACCATAAAAAACTTTACATACACGTAGATACGAGACTTTAAACTTTTACGTCCTTTATCAGTGAACAATCTAGTTCTCTTTCGAAACTTCCTAAATAGGTAGTTATTATTTCTCGGTAAAAGGATGAAATAATATAAACTGAAGTTCTAAATCTGAGACATTTCATTACAACTCCTCAGTGAATTTCGAGTACGTGACGAAGATCTTGAATATTTACTTGAAAAGAGAAGTTAATCTGGGAGGACTAGAGTGGTTGTTTTTATTGATTTCATTTAATAATGTCTTTAGAGGAAGTATTCCAATGTTCGGTTACAGATTAAGAATCTCGAAACTAATATGTAAACCACCTCATTATTATTGCAGTGTTCTTGTGTGGTTAAAAGATGTCATTTTTGCAAAAAATAAAATACTAGAGACTTTATAAAGAGAAAATGGAATTAAAAAATTCTCAACTATCTAATTTTTATCAAAGATATGCACAAAATTCATTTATTAAATTCACTGCGGTATAATGTTATATAGAGAAATATATAAGTGTTATTCAAAGAGAAGCGTGTGAAAAACCTGAGGAATCTAAAGGGAAGAAAATTGAAGGAAAACAAGAAATACTTGAACAAATTCAAAAATTAACAAAATAATGAATAAAGCCAAAGAAAGAAATAAGGTAATTGATGAAGTGACGCAGTGGAAACTGTGCATAAAGGAAGCTGTATACAGCAGAAACCTTCCATTCTTGGAACATTTTGTGGCACCATACGATTACGCTTAATCTAGGTAATACTGTAATTATTCTATTAATTTATCATTTTCAAACATTAATTTATCATGTTTAAACATTTGTTTATTATGTTCAAATAATCAATTAATACACGCAAAAAACTAAATATCATGTTTCTGTTTTGTTTGCGGAAAAAGGTTTTATAGTTTGCAGTTTCTTAAATTTCTGTGCAGTTGTACAATTTTGGCAGCAGTTTAGGAAGGTGAATGGGATAGTTTCTGGAGGAAAAATATCATATGGTATTTACTCAGCAACCAGTTTGTGATAAACATACAATGTTTATTCGTCAATCTGTGTTGCTTTTTCGTCTTATGGTACGTCAAAACAATCGTGTATGGATGCTTTTCAAATGCGAAACATCAACAAGCATTTTAGTTCCAAACTTCCTTCCCCCTTGACTTATTCATAAGGAAACGAATAAATGGCAATTTATCGGTGGAAAGTTTTCAGGAATTCGCATTTTCAGAATTCGGATCAATGAATCAGTATCCAAACAATTTATCTTTCGCGATCAAATTGTGAATTTAATAATAAAGATCGGCCGACGTTTAGAATGTACAATTAATTTCAATTTCTTCTGCCATTAAGATTTAAGATTTACGATGGCAGAACCTTAATGAGGGAAGTCAAACCCGATTTAGTTACCGAGAAAACCCTCCAATTACATGCTGGGCATCATTTATCCATCTTGTCGGAAAATGCATTGAAAATAGTCGCTGAGATAAGCTAAATTATGTTGCATGAAATTATACGGTGAAATTTCTCTGGGAAAACTTAAGTCAACCGTCATTGGTTGACGGTTTTATATTACTCCCGAGGTTTCTTTCTAAGATCATTGTTTCATGAAGTGGCCATCTATGGTGGCTCGTTGTTAGACTAGAAATTTGTAATCACGTGTATCCATTTTTGTATTTACATATCGGACTCGTCTAAGTTAACCCTTGAAACTTCTTATTAAATGTGAAGTACTTCTAAAGTATTAAGTAACTTTCAACATCATTGAAATATTCTCAGACCGGATTACAGTTTTTATTTACTGTGTATATTTTTCAATTTTTCGATATACATATTTTAAGGTGTTGCAGCTTACGATTTCCTCTTATTTAATTTCGGATATGCTGCTTTCCAGCATCGAAGGATTCTAAATTGATACATTTCCCATAATATCATCTACATCTAAATCTACATAAATACCCTGCAAGCCGCCTTTCGGCATGTGGCAGGGGGTGTAAACACCAAGAGTAGAATTACCTCTTTAATTTATTATCGCGTATCGTTCGCGGAAAGAATGAGTCCCTAAAACGACTTGTCCTCGCATCTATTTCTCTTATTTTACGCTCACTGTCGGATCGGCGGAAGTAGCAGGGGGGTCGCATAATACCGATTACATCTTCCGAAAATGTACTTCCTCTGAATTTATCTAACAATTGCAGCCTAGCTTCTAATCTCCTTTCTTTCAAGGATTCCCAACCTGCGTCTGAGAGCATTTGCGTGACGCTTGCTCACGCAATATCACTATATCGTGATATAGACGCGCGGAAAAGTAGCTAAGCTATATATTTTGAACGCTCACTTGAAATAATTACCTATTCATAACACAGAATGACTCTTTTGATTCCTATATATCATCTCCTATCCAGTGTTACACTCGAAATGACCTTTCTCATACTTAAAGATAGGTATACATTAGCAATTGCCTAGCACACAGAATCTTTTTAGTATCCTTCCGGCCCATGAAAATGAAAGTTTATCTATTGAAATACTTATTGGGGCCCTCTCAAAACGGTGGTACCTTTTGGAACAAAGAAAATTCAAAGTTTTACAAACTACAGGATTAGTAGTTTGTAACAGTTTGAATTTTCTTTGTTCCTGATCGAGACTTACCACGTAGTCACGGCCCGAGGAGTTGATTCTACCGGTGGTTTCTTCTATTGGTTGTCGGTTTCTTTGATCTGGTCTGCTCTGAATCTCTGGGGAATCCATTCAGTGGGTTAAGGAGCATTGTATATCTCTATGTTAATAACACCCGTGTACAATTTTCCTAATATTTGTATTATAACCTCATATTAGTACTATATTTGCGTATTTTTTTCTTTTGTTCTTCTATTGAAAAGATATAGATAAAATTTTTCGTAAGATTCTACAAACGATTGATAGATCATATTTATGCTAACATAGGTGGATAAGTTAATAAAAAGATAATTTTTAATTTGGCGAATTCCTATTATTTCTGTAATACTTTAACTTGTGCCTATTTTCTTTATATATTAAATAAATCTAGGAAATCATTCATTCTTAAAACTAAAGAATTAACGCTTGCAACGTTTGATGAATATTCATTTTTATCTGATGTCATTTTCGTCTTTCCAGAAGCTTTCTGGAAACCAAATTGATTTTCTTCAAAGACTATTCTTATTTTTTCCGAGAATATTTTGATAGGTGCTTAGATAATAATATTTGCCATTTAAATTGAATTGATCAGTGTCGAAAGAGTCTCTTCTTTTAGACTGTTGCCTTTGTATACTATCGTTACATCTCCTTTACTTGAATTCTATTATAAATCAAATTATTTTCTCACAACTTTTACATTTTTCTGTTTTCATTCAGCTCATTTTTTAAATATTGAGATCAGCTAATCATTTTCCTCATCAATATTTCTCCAATTAAATCGTAATTTCTTTCGCGATCTCTTGATGCGGCAGAAGACTTTCTGGTTTAATTTTTAGTTTCCATCAAGAAAACTCTTCAACGTTCCATTTTATCTTTGCAACTCCACTCTCCTTCGTCATTTGCCTTTATTTTGGTCTCTTTTACGCTCGATTCATACCTTATTCCCATGAAATTCTCTACTGTCTACAATAATACCTCTTTACTGTTTCTTTTTTATAGGGTTGATAATTTAACTTCGCCTTCATAACCTTCCTACGCTTTTCTGCTTCCGTAAAATCTTGCAATTTTGAACTCCGTAATTCTAGATGCCCTAGTAAAGTGAATTTTAAAATAATTAGGAAATTTTCTTGCTCTCGGGATATCTAAAAATTTTTTGCTGCAAACTTTGTAGTTTACGTTTGGAGGGACAGAAATTTGAAGAAGTAGAGGCAGTTTCCTCCTAATCAAAAACATCCACGACGTTAAAGAAATCCCATGCTCGTGAAAATATTTACATAATCGTTTTAATTTATATTCAGTAGTAAAGTTCATCATTAGCGATGCTTTGATGTTTTGGCTTAGCTCCCAGTTGCACTTAGACTGCGATTATGAAAACGGGAGCTTTGCTTCAGTTCTTTTATCAAACTTTGCACCTCTTCAATGCGATTTTTCGTGAAAAAAATAGCTCATTCTGTCACGGACGGGTATTCTTCAAAGGAAGAGCGATCCCTTAAAGGGCTCGTTATTCCCGATCACCTTCTTATTCACACGGAAGAGTAATGTGCACCCTTACTTGGGCAGGGCAGTGGTCCAGCGATTAATAGCGTTGGGAGACTGCCTTATCTTGCCTTGGAAATGGATCCATTGATGAATAGATGGAGACAGTGACACAAGGAATTCGGCGACTTGCATGATCTATCACCTTTCGGAGCACGTCTTAACCCTGTCATCCGAACACGATCTGCCCGTCCCTTTCTCTATTCAGCACAGAATGGCGTCTGATAAATTCTCAAATAATCGCCGCGGAATCTTCTTTCACGCGTTCGTCTCCGCTGCGAGTGTCGAAAGTCCCGTGACGTACGTCTCTTATTTCACTGTCTCGATCTAGAAATCTAGAAATCGAGGCGTAAGATATGCCCTGCATTATCATAAGAATAGCCACCGACTTAAAAAAGTATCGCTTAATTTCGCATTTTAGCGTCGTGAGATACTTTTGAAGGTTCAGTTTACGCGGTTTAGTTTGCTATTTTTATTCTTACAGTTTCTCTATTTTGGTTATAAGGGTTGAATGGAAGATGGGACACTCTAGTCATGATTTTGCCCAATAAAGACGGTCGTATGTCTGTAGGTACTTTGTGAATAACTAAGGACAAACTTCATAGTGTGGATTTTAACATGTTATATCTTGTGACACAAAAACCAAAGACATGCGCTTTTCGGTGCGCCAAATGAAAATATAGGACCCCTACAAATACAAGGGGACGAATTTGAAAAAGTAGACAATTTTAAATATTTAGGAGTAATTATATCAAACGATTACATAGAAGAAGCGGAGATATTCTCATGTATTCCTTCATAGTTTCACTGTAACTCTTTGGGATAAAATGCACCCCAACGTCTCCCAGTAAGCGGAATGGCGGAGCGAGCAGCAATTATGAGGGCCTTGGAACGCATATGAACGAGGAACAAGTGATGCATGCATGTACGCAGTGAACTCTATTGCTAGTTGTTCCACCACATTACAAGAGATGCATTTCGTCTACTGCTGAATGGAGAATTGAGCAAGGCATCCAAGTTGTGTCCGCATTCCTTATTATCGAAGTAAATTCAGTGCATGAGGTATCGAACACAATAAGTTGACTATTATCTGTTGTATGCGAGATTATTTTCCATTGTCTGCATTATCATTATAGGCGAATAAATGTCCCGTTATATTATTCCATATTCCTGCAAATTCGGCTGATATGAAAATAAACAGAATAAGAGAGATAGTTCCGAAGACGTGTTTTAAAACATTCTTTTCGTAAACGTTACGTAATAATGATAAGCAGGAGAAAGTAACACTAGTAATTACAACTAGTGTGAAGAATAGCTCCAAATATTAAAGAAGTAAAAGCGAATAGTGATTTAAAAACAGTATCAGCTTATTTCATTAATTATTTCACCAATATGCATACAGTAGCGTCATACATTTATGATTACTTTGGTTTAAAAAAAATCAGCTTCGTTATGTTTTCAATCGCAGTTTTTCCTTCCGGAACATAATGAAAAATTACCTGGGACAGTCTTGGTGGAAACGGGACGTTTGCTAAAATAACTTACGTATATAACGGAAGGATAGATATGGCGGAGATGTAAATTTTACACGATAGACGGGGAAAAATTATTTTGGAACTAAAAGAAGAAGCAGTAATGAGTATACACAATGATCATACGTCTCGCTTCAGGATAGGGGAGGGGTAAGATTTTCCTGAAGACCTAATGATTTTAATGATGAAAATTCCTTCCAAAACGTGTGTATTGACACATCCAGCAGCACATGCCGATTGAAAGCTTGCAGAACAGAATGTAGATTAACGGTGAAATGTTTAAAAATCGATTCATTTGAGATAATTTATAATTATACTGTGAATAATATCGTCACGTTTTAACGGGAGTGTGTGTAATGTTTATAATCTTTTGAATTTCTCTGGTATGCCAAATATTTATATTCAATCAGTAGACTTCATTGTATAATAAAGCAAGCATTTTATAATAATCTGTTTCTAATGTTTAGGGTGATTTCTTATCTCATCGAAAGCCTAATACTATCGGAATAGCCATTTAGTGTTATTCTATCTGGATTATGTATAACAAAAAGAATTTTAATATATTAACTATGCTTCGTGACTTCTGATTGTGGGTAAAAGTTGCCAATTAATGTAACTGAAATTCGATACGTTTTGATAATTGTCATTGTGCTGTTAGTGCTTCTCCCTATGTTAGAGGGGTTGGCTTACGTAGAATATTCTTACATGTACAGCTTCATAAATGTCAAAGAAAGCAGAGTTTTGTGGGCATCCCTTTACAATTGAAGGTTGTTGTAAGGAAATCGTGACGGGATACACCCATTCCGGAAAAAGGACGAAACTATCGTAAAAGTCAGATTAAACAAAAAACAGAAGTACACATGAATGAAATATGCATAATATTTTTTAGTTGAGGCATAACTATATACTACTACTTCATTTTAAGCCCATGAAGAGTTGAGGAAAACTGTTTTGACACTATTTATGGAGATAACTTAAGAGAGTTGGATTCCTATATCAATACACTACCAATGTCATACAGGATACGTCGAATGAAAAATTCAATGAACATGCAATAAAATTCTGAAGTCACTTCCAGGTGCAAGGAGCATTTTTCAATGTAGTTCCGATAGTCTATTTGAATTCATAGATAATTGAACGATGATTTTATTTATTAAAATTACTAGTTCCGTATGCATGCATTATATAAGCATTTCTTTTTCTGGGATTCCTATAATTCTGTAAATAGGGACTATGGGTTGTTTTTTAAATTTATTTTCTTTTTCGGTTGGTTTATATAGTTTGTTATTTTTAATATCACCTATCAAATTTGCCTTTCTTCATGTAAATAATCATCGTAAAGTCTTTAATTAATATTTAATTAAATTATCATAGATAAATAATGTTCAATTTAGACAGATGGTTATGAATCTATGACAAGTATTTACAAAACTGTTTATAACAGTGTTAAATGGGGCCAATGTGGACTTCAGTATTATACTGAGCGTATATTAAAATTTTTACGACAGCTTAGATGTTAAATGCAAACCTTCATTGCAAGAACACGTTACTTATGTGGGTCAAAAACCCAATCAATTTCGTAAGGAGCGACTTAAGTCTCAAATGCGATTCGTTAGGAGTTCCAGCGATGAAAAGGGGCAGTCGCCGCACCGTCCTAATAGAATTACTCTGCCTTTTTGAAATAACCTGGAAAGGCAAAAAAGCCGCATGTAATTTTCGGAGAACACCACGAGGAAATTTTTGCGGCGTAGATTCATTTTCCGCGGGGCGAAATGCGGACTCGGAGCGGCACAGATGTTGTTCCATCTCCTTTACTTCGCCGAGCGAACTCACCGACTCATTCTGAATATCCAATTAACCAAAGATGATTTTGAACGAAAAATAATTGGTTTTCTTTCTGTGGATTAATTCACACGAACATTTCCGCCGTTTCCTCGAATTCGATGCTTTTGAAGTAGTATGCACACTTTACCTGATTTTGAAATTATGGAATTTTTACAATTTCTGCTTGTTGCAGAGTTATAATTTAGTAATTCTTAAAGAAGATGCGGAAGATTAGCGAATGCTTAATTAGTTTAATACGAGCTTAAGTCTCTTTTGATCGATTAACGTTAGAGAGTAAGAGCCTTAATCACTTTAGAAATAGCAGATGGTGTTGCTTAAATTTTTGTAATATTTCCCGCTCATTTTATCGCTTCTCGACCTACTATAATTTAGTCGCAGGGAAACATGAACATTATTTATAAGAATGTCTGATAAGTCCTTGCCTACTTTTGTAGTTTCCCCCCTTTTATACGTCGATAGGGGGCTGCAGGTCCTTAATGTAGACGTATACATTGAAAAAGCTTTCGGCAAAAGTATTTTACACCGTTTCCATGGAAGTTATTCGTTTTATTCTAAATCTGGTACTCTATCTAAATTTTTTGGTGTTGTTGAAGCCATAAAATGCGAAATTGTGACAAATTTGAAGCGAAACTATAGAAGAGAGGAAAGTGAAACTTAACTGTGAATTTAATAATTTATTTACTCCTGATTTGACTCCTCGTAGGTACTCAAATCGATTTCACAAGGACAGTTGAAGATTATTTCCTTTGTCAGTCGTATATTTGACTATTTTTATGAAATTCTCCTGAATATACTAGGAAATACATTTATTAAGTAAATGTACATATGTAACGCATCTTCATATGGATGCTATGAGGAAGGATCTTCAACAAGTTTTAGCCTTTTTTTATTGTCTTCAGTGAATCGAACTGGTTTCTAATAGATGAGTAGAGGATGTCGCTATTTTGAGCTTATGGAAATAATAAATAAAAATATTTTATATATTCTTCTAGTTTATTTACGTTGATTACAAATGCATGAATGATACTTGTCAGAATTGCAATAAGTTTTTAAATTTATTTAGATGGTCTTTTTCTCATATGGTATTGTTATTTGCTGAGAATGTATCGACTTCGAGTTGTATGTTAACTGATGGAGGTGGTTATTCGTTGATACGATCACACGGTAGATTAATAGTGAAAAGTTACTTTCTTCAATTTCATTTTCACTGTATCTAATATGAGTAATTGCAAGAGAACACATTTCTTTTGTAAGATCCCCTTAATTATTTGCATTTGGGGCTCCCGGATAGCCAAGTGGGTAGCACGTATGCCTTTCGTGAAAGTGGACACGGTTTAGACTCCCTGTGGGGACCTACATGAGCAAAGTGACCTTAGCTGTCGAAGCACTTTTTGTTAAACAGATGCTACCTCGCCTTCAAGTCTTTTCTTGAAAGTTTTAAAAAGCGAAGCTGTAATGCAAGGATAAATATTAACCAAGTATATCTACAATGATAAAGTTTCTGAAGGAAGAAAGGTAGTTAATTTTATGTGACAATGTCACCCCAACACGTTCACAACTAAGTTACTTTATCATCAATAAATAGGCTTTCACGATGCATGGAATTTGAGTAATATTGCTTTTGCAGTAATAAATTTGAATTTGAATTATCCGCAAAACATTTTACTCTAACCGTTTATAGGATTATTGTGAAACATTAAGTAGTAGTATATTATTTATTTAGAAAGTATTTTAATATTTACAAAAACTAGTAAAAACAAAAACAAACAGTTACAAAAACTCCAAGTGAAACAATAAGGTTATAAGTTCACAGAAATTGCAGACATAGATAAAGAAATAAAGATTAACAAGAAATGAATTAAGAAACTATATCACTGATATTTAACTAGGCAATTAAGAAATTAGATCACTGATATTTAGCTAGATAGTTAATAAATTAAATCACTGATATTTAGCTAGGTTCTGACCCATTATTCACCATTCCTCTATGATAACATTACGTTTTCTTCCATTTTTAATATTTCCGTCTATTTTGCATTTAGCTTCCTCCAAGTTCTCTGTTCATGTAAATATCTCACGGCATGGAAACTCCCATCTCGAGAAAAAATTCAAACGGGTAGACTAAACCATCTGAAGTCGTACTCAAGGTGAAACCGAGAAAGCAAAACAACTTACAAAGAGAATTCGGGAAGAGAATTGCTTGGCCCCCGCTTCTCTGAAGTTTCCCTTTCCTGATAAAAACGTCCAAACAGTGGCGCGCCCTGCCCACTCTTCACCGAAACAGTCTCCGCACTTCTCTCTCCAAACTTTCGCTTTCCTTAATTTTCATAATTAAGGAGAGTTCTCTTCTAGATCGCGATATCTCACGACTGTTTCTATCTTCCCTTAGGTTGAAGGACAACTCCTGGCGAAGTTGTGACAGTTCCCCTTCAGTCATTACTGGTTTGCTGGATATTCATTTTATATTAACGATAATCAGATTTTCTTTCTTTGCCTTTTCCATTTTTAGAATGCTGATTTTTCTCCTTTAACTCATTCCTTGTTTTTGATAACTACTGGACTGGAGGGCGTGCGCATAGAATACATACAGCCGTATTCTTAGTTTATTTACTTAAATATTTACTCAGGGTTACAAAGTAATCTATGAAAACGAATGTTAGTTTTTATCAATGATTTAATATTCCCATATACGTATATACAGATTTGCTGAAGAGTTTTAGATTATGTAAAGTAAGGAAGTGTGATGACCGTAGTGACAGAAACATAGTACATGTAAAGTAGTAATCGTGCAAGAATAGATAATTAAGGTGTATAATTTTAACAAAACTGGGCTGAAATTTTTACCCATTACTTGAATACATGTATTCTTACTCATTAATTGTATCTTACATTAACCCAGCCACAGCACGTTTAATTGCTTCAAAGGTATGGATTTATTTTAACTTATGATTGATACCATGTCAGCTATCTTTGATAGCGTGTTCTGTGTTTAGTTTGAGAAAACTACTCTTAATCAAGCCAAATTTCTTTTGATCATTCATATACATTATGGGGCCAAAGATTTTTATTAAATGCGTCGGTGAGAGAAAATGAAATCATTCGCAGAATATCAGGATGCCGCATCACACAACTAAGCAAGATTGTTCGACTTGCAAACTAACGAAAATAACTATATCTTTAAATTTGTCATTTGATATACTGCATATTCTCGAATATGACCCCCCCCATTTTTGCGAATTTAATGCTTCCAAAGATCAGATGCGTCTTAGATAGGCTAAAATACAGTATCGGAAAGTTGCATTTTCACCCATGCATGACTTCCAAAACTTGTGTACTTCTTAGACTTGGTTGCGTTTTAGAATCGAGAATATTATTCTCAATTGGCTCTTCGATTTTCCGCTTCAACTTCTCACACTTTCAAAGACGTTTTGAACTCTTATTTAAAAAATTCTTATCTACGGATTCAATTATTCTTTAAACACTCAAAAGAGTAAAATTGTTACATTTATTATTTTATTGCTACATTTACACTCATTAGAAGATGCGAATTCTATATCATATGTCCCTACATTTCTGTATCATAACTTTGCATGATGAAGAGCATTGCAAAATCTCCCTTTCTCAGAATCGGAGGCCTTAAAAAAGGGGAAACTTAGAAGATTAAGACCATGCATCAGGTTTAGGGAAATTCTTCCTCTGGCAGACGTTCAGAAAGTATTCACATTACGTGCCAACGCACAAATGGTCCATATCAAGATTAATTTAACTCTGCGTCGGTCCGGTTGGTATTTGTGCCAATATTAGTGCAGTGGAACACTCACAGAATCCAACTTATTATCATCACATTACTATTTAATACCGTTGTGCGAATTTGATATCAAACAAGCTCACTCTCAAGGAAGTTATTCAAGTATAATACTATATGTCGTGGAGTCACACAGGAGTGAAATGAACTAATGTTCTTTACCAGACCAAGGGAATTCGGTTTTAAATGCGGAAAAACACAATATCCGGAAATGGAAATGTGTTTAGATAGTCGATCAGATTGTTGCCTGATTGGTACCTCTAAGTTGCTATTATTTACGCTCACGGTGGAAGAGAAGAATATTAAGTGAAAAGCTGAATAAACAATTTATTTTAAATAACTTAGTAGAGGTAAGGCTGCGCTTATTGATGCACCTTTCTCGGTTTTTGTATTTTCGTAATCGCGTCAGATATGGAGAGAACTGTAAGAACTTAAAACTCCACACTTAAGATGCGGGAAAACTTTTCAAATCCTTTAGACGAAGGTAAATATCCCGAACTTTCTATTTTTGAAGCGGAAAAGCGAAAATGAAATTGGGAGTACAATATAAAAAATATAAAAGAATAAATTTAAGTAATTAGATTGCATAAACCAATAAAATATTCAGAAGGGAATTGAAATTATGAGGATTATCAGTTACAGCAATGGAGGACTCGATGAAAAATATTAGCTGCTTATATATCCCACTGGGCTAAAGTGGGATTAACCTTTTGAAATAATTCATTTTTTTCTTCTGTTTGCGAGGTGAGAAATTTTATATTATATTATAATTTATTAGAGCTTATTTATCGCATTTTTTCCTATATTTTGGCTTAAAGTTCACCCTCACGATTTTCAAGCATTATAGATTGGTTATCGAGGCATTCATTATTTTTAAAGAGGAGCATTCTCAGTTGCAGTGGATTTCGTAAGAAGTACTAGTTCTCCTTTGGCTCTAAACTATTCTCAATGAACCTATTGAAGCTTGTTATTCTGTATAGAAATAGTCATGCGGATTGGGATAATGTTAAGACGAAAACATTCACTTGTCAAAAGAGGAACGGAAAGTAAAAAATGCTAAACCGTGGCGGTTTTATCGTCTGCTTTAAGACAAAAGTTTCGCTATGTGGGTCGCCAATTTCGGGATCAGATTCTCCGACGTTTTCCTCTTTCCCGAGCATCGCATTACGTCTTTATAGCTCCGACTTGGAAGGAAAAATGTTACGATTTTCATTTTTTCCGTCTCTGCGTCATCCTTTATTGCGCGTTTTTCAATTTTAATGGGCGTCGCCCTTGCGATATAAGGTTCATAAATTAATGGCACATCTTCTCAGATGTTCCGATGGAAAGTTTCATTTTTTACAGCGCCTTCACTCGGGGCAGAATGCTTACAGCGGGCACTAGACGAATGGCAGTTACATTCTTTTCATTAAAAAGAAGCTCGATAAATTTCGCATCCGCAGTTCTCATTCCGCCCACATTCCTTCCATTCCACCTTCATTACGTATAGAATGAAGAACTGCGCATTACGTATAGTAAAAAATTCGGAATGTTATCGGAGCCATTACGAAAAACAATCCGGGCGACTGGAAGCGGATCTAATTGTCGTTTATTTATCGGGCCATCTTTATTCTTTATTCGGGAAGCTATAAAAGGTCACTTCTGAGAATCCTGATGTCTTGTACGAAGAAGCACGACATCGGAATGAATAGCGCGAGGAAAAATTACGGGCGCAGAAAGCTAGCAGTAAATAAAGAAAACGGTTTGGAGGATAAGGGAGGCATTTCAGTCGGCAGAAAATTATCTTCCATAGAATTGGACGAGGAAAGCAGGACGTAAATTATCACTCGCGATTCAATATTTTACGCGTAATCAAGTTTTTATAAACAAACTGCCCATTCGTTGAAGCCAGTGGGATAATGAGATTTATCTATTACGTACGTCGTCGGAATTTGCTTCCTGAAACTTATGATGTTACAGTTTGGAAGGGCAGTGTCTCTTGCATTCATGTCTGGCGTAACTAAGTGATTAGAAATTAGATTTTCTCTCTTAGCTATTATAGAAATTGATTAAAGGGTTATTGGGTAAGATTTTGCTGCAATTAGTTTATATTTCGAGTAACACTTTTCTCTTTTCTATCAACATTTTTAAAAAGGTTTTTATTCTTAAATTTTATTTCAAATATACATTGTATAGTGAAAAAGGTGCATGGCTGTATTAATGAATTAGAGTCTGGAAATTCGTAATGGTTGGTTTGCCTAAAAACAACGGTTTTTTAGAGCTTCTTTCCAAAACTCTAAATGATATGTTATGCAATCGTTGTAATATTCCTGCTTTTGAATATTGTAGGATTGTTTTTCATTTAATCGTTATTGTAATTGTAAGCTGTTTGTCTTTTAAGTACGATTGCTCGCTTAAAGTTCATCTATGCCAGTTTTTAGAGGAATGGAAATTTTTTCTCAATTGCGGAACCTTTGAGAATGGAGAAGTTTCAGATTTGCGCATAAGTTTTAAAAATCGGTAAAACGGAACGTCTCCAAACGTGAAATCCATCTGCCGACATACGGCTAACGGAGTGTTTTTAAACTTCTAATTCATTACAGGCGTGTCCATTTTTCTTTCCCTTCACTTTGATATTTTCTCTGTGTAAGGTGTTTTGGATTTCTTGCTTGGTCCCACCGAAAGTAGGCGTGATTAGTAGCCTTTGTTTAGCTGAGCTGTGGAGTTGTGATAGACATTGTGATGAACATTGTAAGACTATATTTATTTAGTGTGAAGGTGTAGCGATGATGGCATTGGTCTCCCTAATTGCATCTTTTTTATTGTGGTATTTCCAAATAGGAGTATATGTTGAATCCTTGCCACTTGAACATTGTTCATCTCCCCACATTGGAGAATGTTGCCAAAAATCACGTTGTTTATAAACCAGTTACATATACATTTGCTTGACAAAGAGACCCATTAGGGTCCGGCGCTACGATCATCTTTATTAATGTTTTATCTTCTGTTAGTGTTCACTGTTCTCCAAACATTCCGATAGGCACAGTATCGTGACCGCAGACTGAGGATATCGACTTATGAATATGCACGAATGTTGAGTTTTTCCGTGAATGAACCAAAGAAGAATTGGCAGAAAAATGATTTGACATCACGATGAAGAATCTGCAACGAAGATACCGAAAATTCCTCGAAAAACAGGAATATTTTGTCTGGAACCAAACTTATGAATAAATTTGTTTTGATTTTCAAACGGAGTTTTATGTGACGCAGGGTAACTTACTTTTCCGATATCCCTGGTATATTATGAATAATGATAGCGCCATCCCAATTCCTATATTTTTCCCATCCATTTACAGCTTCTCCCTTAGCCATAATACCACTCCCACACGTTTTCTTGCCAGTGTCCCTCCTTAGGATGCCTTTTCCCTTAGAGAGAGAGAAAGAGAGGTATTTTATTGCCTTGCGCGTTGATGTCAGCTGCGCCTCTCGCTGTTGAAAGATATTAAAGAAATTTAATACGATTATGATTCCATAAAATTTATGGGTGTACGCATGGGAATGAGTGCAGACCTTGAATTGAAGCCGTAACGGAAGTGATGAGGGATAAAGGCTAATGACGGAGACTAGAAATAAAATAAGGAATATGGAAATACATTTTAACGTTAACGATATATTTATTTTCATCAATATCAAGTTATGTGAATCAAATAGATTTAACGTTAATCTCAACTTTCGATTTACATTTCATACCGGTCACTGCATTTTCTGCTAAATGCTAGGATTTAAGTTAAAATTTACATTAATACTTTTGAAAATCGTAAAATGTACTGGCTTCGGCTAAAATGCTATCAACTTGTAAATATGTCACTGTAAATTCAGTCACTTATACCCTTCCTTCGAAACTTCCTGTATACAATTTCTGATTGCATTTCCTGTATGTTTACATTATGATGGCATTTTAACCGAAATCGGTCGTTGAATTTTATTTTACGTGGACATTACAAAGTATTCTTTTTATTTTAGTGTTTAAATTATATATTTTATGTATAATTCAATATAATATATAATGTAATAATATTATATTTTCCATCAAAATAAAATTTAATGGAAATTTTACATTATTTTATAGTAATAATGATGTAATTTTTTACTACCATCTCCACTTTACTATATGCTTCTAAAGTAGGTACCCTCCACACTCTTCACTGCGACTGCACCCTTATACCTATTCCCCCACATGACCCGTGAAAGGCCTTACAGCCTCACTCTCTCTCCCTTTTTTGATACCATCTTTGAGTAATATTACCTCCACTTCTCTGTCAAAAATGCTCCCTTCTGTATTTTGGCTTCACATTATTCTCATTGTGTTGAGAATTGCAACGAATAGTCCGTAAAGTTGTACTTGCGATAAATATGTAAAGAAAATTAGGACCTTCCATTCGATACTAGCATTTTACATTCATTTACAATTTAAATCTTCGAAAACAAATCGGTAGACGAAAAAGATCTCCATACATCATGTATGTACCACAAGGAAATGGAAATGGAAAGATAGAGCATGGAATTGGACATCGGCGTATCTTTATTTGTTAAATCTTTCAGAGTATACTCTTATACGTCATTGCCATTGATACATATTCATGATACAGTCTTCAAAAACCATTTGCATAAGAAATTGCGCAGATATTGAGAGGAAAAACAGCAAAATCATAACATAGGAGCCAATTCCACTTTCTCCCATCTTTTCTACTTCCACCCTGTTTCAGTATCAATGAATGAAGTTATTGCGTGAAGGGCAAATCTGAGTTCGGTGTAAAATAGAGTCCGTTGTTTGGAGAGGTTACGTTATTGCTGAACGTATACGACACAGTGAATTTAGATATAAAAGAGCACTTATTTTGTGATTGATCCTTTAGTAACGTAAGGATTATGTAGCATAACTCATGTGGAGAGGCGCAACCTCGTGGAAGACAATAACAAGAAGGTAAAAGTTACTTCATCGTAAACCTTAACAAAGTCAACACCGTTAAGCTGCTTTTACTTATTTATTTATTTATTACATATAAGAGTGGGGCAATAAAGTATTTATCATAAGAACACTTCGCCAATATATGTTCTAGCATTCAGGAACGAATGATATTTATAAAGAAAGCACACTGTAGGTAGATGCGATGAAAAGGAAAATAACTCGTAATTTCTCGGAATCACTCTTAAAAATAACTTAATTTGGAGTACATGCATCCGGTAATTCAGCGGTATAGCAACTAAAAAGCTCTATTTTATAAAGCGCATTGTATGTAGATGCGATAAAAAGGTTAGAGAACGATGTTATTTCATCTTAGTCATGCCACAACTGGAATATGCGACGAAAGTATGGGACCAAGCAGATGAAACGTGTACACGCGAGCTCGAAAAAGTGTAGCACAAGGCGATGCGATGTATTAAAAAGTGCTACGATAGAAGAGCAAAGGTTACGAAAATGCTCTCAGACGCAGGTTGGGAATCCTTGAAAGAAAAGGAGATTAGAATCTAGGCTGCGATTGCTTGCTAAATTCAAAGAAAGTACATTTTCGGAAGATATATTTGGTATTATGGGACCCCATGTTACTTCTACCGATCCGACAATGAGTGTAAAAAAGAGAAATAGATAAGTCGTTTTAGGGACTCATTCATTCTGAAACGCGAGAACAATCAGGTAAAGAAGTAGCTCGAACGCTCGGTGTTTACACCCACATCCACAAGACAAAAGTCGGATTACAGGGTAATAATGTAGATGTAGAGATTGATTAATAGAGTGAAGAGACAGTCTTCTATACATTTATTCGTTATTCGGCATAAAATATTGAACATTTGCAGAAAGAGAATCCAGAAGTTATTAAATGAAAACTTGGTGCATAAAGGACTTTCATATGATACTTGTCAAGTTTATCTTCACACAATTTCCAATACTTTTTCACGCAGGTTTCCAGGCTAGTAAGATGTAACGGACCATAAGACGTCAGGAATAGGAAAAAATAGGGTGTATTTGGATTTTTAAAATTTGTAGAAAGATAACACAATTGTTATATATAAAAAGCAGATACTAGAATGTAAGATATCAGTCGTTGAGGTCACAAAAATGATTCACTATTGGTGTGGTACTCGTTCTGGCAATCGTGTATTGTTGATTGAGATACTTTTTGTTTGCCTTTTACAACAGGATAAATCGAAGAATTTCAGAAGGATAGCAGCCTTTAAACTTAAAATAATAAATAAAATATATAAACAAATATTTTAAAAA
>KZ308133.1:335272-347655 GCA_000376725.2 Ladona fulva | reverse complement strand
GATAATAAATTAATAATAGTGAATAAATAGTTAATCTAAAGTAAATGACAACTTAATATTTAATAAATAAGAGGTCATTGTTCCGATTTTAAAGTACTAATGTGGGTCGAATATGGTGTATATATTACGAATCCAATCAGCCTTCGGGATGATAGCTCTACAATACGATTATATAGCACTTTACTTCCATTTAAAATATTTTGTCTACTTTTTCGCTTAATTCGTATATTTTAGTACAATATTCAGGACTTGCCTCCCTAAAAAACTCAGAGTTAGAAAACTAAATATTTTTATTAAGTCAGAATATACTCTAAGTAAATACTGAATGAAAGGGAATATAGGATAAGTCGGTTTTGCATTCGCTGGAGTAAGTTCTGCTTTAATCTCATGTATCAGGTGAAGTGTTTTGTTCAATTCGTATTTCAATTTTCTAGAGAATGTGGCGATTTCAGCTGTAATTATTTATGGCAAAAACAGGGTACGTAAGGAATTAATTTGTGCTTGGAAATTAAGATCATTCGAAGACACTGCTTTGGACTTGACTCGTTCGTAAGATAGTGACAGCAAAAATAGTTTTCTCGCCGTTCAGATGAAAAATTCGCTTTAGTTTATTCCAGAATAATGGATAATCGTATATAAAATGATCTGTGTGATTCAGCATCGACCTGCAGTTGACCCGTAGGTTTTTTCGGAGTGGGATGGGAGGCATTTCAAAGGATTGTATTCTCACAGACACTGAGAAAGTAAATCATTTCCGAGAGTCTTAGATTTTGTGCGGAATAAGGTTAATACGGCAATCGGACCGTGCTATGATTTATTGCCGAATTCAGTGAGTTATGGAATCTTGACGTTGATTTACGGCGCAGTGATTTTTGTTCTCTGAGAAATGAGGCCTTCACTCAAATGCTACAGCGCACTGATACCGCAAATCGGCGAAAAAAAATGATAATTGACTTTATGATTGCAAGAATTCTGAGAGTCTCAGCTCGAATTAATGGAGATATTGATGATCTTCGTGGGATTAATATCTCGCGAGATCATTTATAGGCATAGATTTTTTGTTAAAGGTATTAAATGGCGTTATTGACTATTTTACAGCTATCCTATGCTGCGTTATTGATTTTTTTGCGTCAGTTAAGAGGACATGATAGTACTAATGATAGTCGAACTCAAATTGTTTATCGGTTGATTACTGTTAGTGAATTAAAATGCGATTCTACCCTTTTTAAGGAAACGTAGGCAAGATTTATTAAAGAATCAAGGGCAATAATTCAGTAATTCCATAAACCAAACAAATGAACGACCGGTTTCGAAGTAAAGGTTGGTCATCATTTTAAAGGCAGAAAATTTAAAGGGAACAAAAGGGTGTGGAGGCATGGAATTAAGGGAAGCAGGCAAAGAGGAAAAAGGGACAAGCAATGGTATACGGAAGATGAAGGGAAAGATTGGGGGTATTGTTTTGGTCGGGGGGTTCCAAATAATCACAGCAGTGAGCCATTTACTACCACGTCAAATTTATGCGGGCTACCCTTTATGTAGTTATGACGCTACAAATTATGGTTTAGATTTAAAAAATGTATTTTCAATCTTAATTTAAATAAACACAAAGTTTGTAATAAAAGTTTGAGGATAAAATCAATTTATATAGTTCGATTATCGAGTAATCGAATTATAGAGTAAGTGTAATTAAAATAGAGTAAAATATAACCATATATATATAATCCGACTTTAATATGCAAAGTTAATAATATACGTAGGCATAATTATTGATGTTATTTGTTGATTGACTAACCAAAAGTATTGGAGTTTATGATATTTAAAACTAAATTTTTACAATATACAGTACAGGTTTTTTATACTTTTTGGTCGGAAACTTATCATCGTTTGTCTCCAGCTAGCTTCTCAAGATATGGAGATATGGAATAAAGGACGTATATTACTGTGAAAATATACATGTCAGTTAGTCTTGATTTTGCTGTTAGTTTTGATTGAGCAGTTTTATGAACGTTCATGCCGAAAAATAATTGTTTGCAAAAGTATGTACTTCAGATATAGAAGAAAATTGCTGCATAGGATTGCGCGACAAAATTTTTAATCTTGGGGTATTTTATCATAAATAATCAATGGCTAAAAAAAGGGGTTAAAAAGGTTAGTCTAATATGTTATGTTATGAAAATTAAACTTGCTTTGATATCGTGGGTAACTATAGGGCCTCCAGTTTGATACCCTTGGTTTCCCTTGGTTTTGGGAAAGGGGTAGATGGATGAGTGCTGACTACTTTTTCACAGATGATAGGTTTTCATTGAAGATATTTATTTGCCAGTTCTGAGGGAAACTTATTAACGGTATAATCTGTGAAATATCTTTAGGTAACCCTCTCGAATAACAAAAATGTGGCATAGAAATCCGTAATATATGAGAAGACTTAAAAAACGCGGCTTCGTGAGAGAATAGTCGGTTGACATGAAGAAAAATTCCACGAGCGATGTTTGGGCTTCACCTTGAGTACGCTTGAGTAGTGTATGGGACTAAGTCGACAAGTGTTCCATTTATGAATTAGAAAAGGTACAGCGGAAGACGATACGTTTCGTATAAAATTGTCACGGAAAATCAATGAGCGTTACTCAGATGCTTCAGGATCCAGGATGGGAATATTTAGAAGATAAAAGAATTCAAAGGAGAATTAATGAATTCAGAGAAAGTGCGCTCTTGGAAGATGTAGTCGATAATATTGAGCCCTCTCTGTTACATACCCCGTTATGATACTGCGAGAACAACCAGAGTACTAGATGCTACGGAGAACGTCTAGTCGAAAGTTATCGATCAGGGAAGTGGAATCATGGTGCATGCACCGCCTGCCACACGCTCCGCTGCGGTTTGAATGGCACATAAATTGAGGTAAATGTATCAACGAAATTCATCATCTCAATATATTTGCAGCGCTTCATGAAAGCAATAGACTTTACTTTTACCTGTTACTTCATAGGTTTATTTTAAAGACTCAGATTTTACTATCTGATGCTAAATGTCGACGCCGGGGTCACGGAAGTAAACCAACGGTACCGATTGAAAGTAATTCTTTATTCCTCTCCTTTTCTTGTTACCTGAAATAGTTTCCTTGATTCTGTCGTTGCCTGGTTCTGTCAATTCTGTTGATATGTCTTCTTCTACACGATGTCCATAAACCTATCTCTTAAAAATCTAGAAGATGGAGAGAATCTATTAAAGGTTGGAATAAACAGGCAGCAGTATATACACAAAGCAAGATGAAGAAGTTAAAATCTAGACATATGTAGTTCTCTTCTTGATCCCGTTTCCTTTTTAAGCGTCCTTCCTTTTCTGAGAGAAAAAGAAGGACGTTCCGTTTTCCTGAGAGAAAGAAATCCAGGGAAATAGAGCCATGGTGCATGCACTCCTTGCCACACGCCGAAAGGCGGTTTGTAATGTATGCAAATTAGATGTACCCGAAAATTAAGGAAAAAAAGGCGGAAAAATAAGCAGTTATACCTCCAGCAAGCGGGACCGTAGTCCTTTTGGGAATTGAGATTGCTGATAACAAGTTTTGAAGAGCGGGTTCGATTCCGAATTCATTCCGTTCATACGAGTTAGGATTATTGGAAAAAACTTTCAGTGGAGCTGGTGACTTTCTAATCCCAGAGGGGTTCCCATCGGATTCGAACCCATGACCATAGAGTTAAACGTTCTGCTGCCTCAGGCCACTAGCCAACTCGGTCGAGTTGTGGGAAGAGAAGATTTCATACTGATTTACCCGCTGGCCTTGGCGAAGGAACGCTTTCTAATTCACGCTAACTACAATCCCTATTGCTCGAATGGTGTCGCTACTATTGGATGGTACTTTTATAATCCCTTTGAAGGAGAGTATTTCGATCTTCAACTAATAAGTTATATCTTGTGTGTGTTCTTAAAAAAGTACGCTTAACTTTGAAAGTGATTAGAAAGAATTACGCTGTTAAACAAACACATTGGCACAAAAATTTTGGTAACTAGTGCAGGTGTTATTTTTTGCGTAAATGCGTGATAAAATGCAATTATTATGAATGTATATAAAAATCATTAAGTTTAAGAATTAATAAACCAATTTAACTAATGCCATTTGATTCTTATAGCTTAAAGGGACTCATGCGTCACATTTACATAGTAAATTTTCATCCCTAACAGTCTGGAGGCTCTGCTGTTGCAATAAGCGGTAAAACCAACTTAATACGCTTTTCAGGGAACCGACCTAATACCTGGTTATAACATAGTTGTATTTGGGATGTCAGAACTTCTTTTTTTGAAGAATGAAAAGTTATGTATAAGAGTATTTCGGATCTTTCTTTATGTTGGTGCTTAACACTTTACAACGCAAAGGGATATTTTTTAGTTTTTTTTTGATGAAACGGAATTGCTCTTATGTTTAAAGCTAAAATTGAGACACTATGGATAATTTAAACATGTTCATATATGGGAAACAAACGGCTCAAGTGGTTTGAAGTGTACTTAGGGACTGGAAAAATCCGCCTTTTAAGCGGTCAGCTGGGCGTCTTAAGTGGTATTTTTACAACGTATTTTATGTGAAAGGGACTGGGAGAGAAAGACGTAGTAAGAGGCATTTTTACCATGGTTTACCGTGTTTGTCTTTCGACGATTAATGACGGAGAGGGGTCTCAGTGGCAGAAGGCTTAGCATCTTTTCATAACATAATATTAAAAAAGTGAATGGGCGAAGGTAAAGTCTCGATAGGTTGGAAGGTTACAACAACTCCTTTGTTTAAAAATGATTTCAAGGGCGATTAAGCAAACTAAAGACCTGTTACAATAGCATTATCGACCTGCAAAGTCATGGGTCGTATGAATATAAGCTCTTTAATGGGTTGCTTAAAACGGCTAACTCTAACATCACCAACGCGTTTTTGGTTAGGTAGAGTCAGGCTAATGTAATTTAAACGGTAACATTTTCCAGATTATCGCGTTCGGCTTCGGTGAAAGCGGTCCTCGGTTCGGGTACAGCTGGGGGCTCAAACGAACAAAATTTGGTGAATCGTGGAAGAACTTGTTAACGGTGATACTAACAAAAAGTATTAAAAGATGTTAATAGAACTAGACAGCCCCATTTATGTCTTTTATGGCAAATAAACATTTTTATAAGCAACGCGAAAATTAGGAGCTGCTTGAAACTGAAGAGATCCAGAACCTTTTCTCTATATTATGTATTCGGAAAAATAATTGGGTCTGAGTGTTTCAGCAAATTTTGATTACTTGCTCAAGAACGAGTTATATGAAGACTATTTTAACTAATTTTACAGTGAGATAAAGTATGATTGTCTATGGCTTAATCGTTTCCATGGAAGCCGTAAGCTACCCAATGTACTTCAAATACAGTTAATTTGGATTTGATATATATCCCATTCTCTTCTTAAACACATTTCATTTTGGTAGAATAGAGATGTAATGTTGTACCTACTTTTAAACCGTTACAAATAGTGCGTAAGTGATATGCTCAATTACTCGAAACAAATAAAGATATGAGAAGCAAACAAAAATTTGCGAGTGATTTAGAAGATAAAGGATTGGAGGCCAAGAATGTTATTCTGTACCGAAAATTCTTATCGACTGCAAAATGAAACGCACAGAGAGAAGAGGATGTAGTAAGCTTATGAAAAAGAAGGGAAGCATATGTAAATTGATTTTCATGGAGATTAAGGCTAGAATAAAAGAGATTTCTCACCTATAGGTAAAGCCAGGAGTGGGGAAACCTTTTTCTATCGAAAGGCCAAATTTAATGTTCGGCCGCATAAGAAAAAGGCTGCATTTGAAGCTATTCGGCCGTACTTGAGCGGTGATATGCATAGATCAAAGTAGTTTAGCACTGATATCTTGTATGAAAACGAATTTAATCGTTGAGGGAACTAAAAGGATATAACATCTATTCTATTTTCGCTTGGCGTTAATCTGAAGGTTGGGAAACAAAATTATTTTGTTCCCAAGGAGAAACGGACATGAAAAAAGTCTGACCGGGGCTCGGACCCAGATCTTTTTCTTTCCGGGTGAACTGCTCTTGCCAATTTAGCTGTCGTGTAGAACAATTACTCATACTGTTCGGGAGACTTACCATCCACCGTTTTCCTTGTAAAATTATTTTAGTACAAGCATTTGCTTCGATGCGGCGTTCGAGTTCCTGAAACTCGAAGGTTGTTGACCTTCCCTACCTCTGGTTTAGACCAAATGAGTCACCATCATTTCTCGCATAATCTTCGGTAAATGTGGATTTGAAAACAAACTTCGGTGCAATTACTGCATTAAAACTACTCTTGAAAGGTGTACTGTATAAAAGTATACTTTATGAAAAGTATACTTCATAAAATTATAGAAAATTAGCGATGTTATTTTGCGTAGATAAAACTGGAAAGCGGAATTCTAGCAAAAAATACATCTAAAACACCAGAGGAGAAATTAGAAGGAAGAAAAAGGGCATCCGAAAAACCGAAAATAACGTCAGAAAAATAACGTTAGTTAGACCTCATCTTGAGTATGCGTGTAGTGTATGGGATCCTAAGTGTTGTGTTCGAGAATTAGAAAAGGTGCAGCGAAAGGCGATACGTTTTGTGAAGAATTGTTACGATAAATCAGCGAGCGTCACTCGGATGCTTCAGGAAGCAAGATGGAAATCTTTGGAAGTTGAAAGATATTAACGAAGGATCAATTTACTGGATAAATTCAGGGAAATAACGTTCAGAGATGATATAGCCGATATAATGCGTTCACCATGCTGCATAGGCCGTTCCGATAATGCGAGAAAGATCAGGGAAATAGATACTAGAACCAATCGATTCAAGTACTCATTTTTTCCGCGAACGATGCGCGAAAATAATCGATTAAAGAAATAGAGCCATGGTGCATGCACCCCCTGCCACACGCCGAAAGGCGGCTTGCAGGGTAAAAACATAGACATAGACATAGACAAAACATGCATGTTAATTTGAAGTGAGAAAGTTATAGAGGGTGTAAAATAAATAATGTTTACCGTAAGTCTGTTAAAATGGAAAAAAGTCAATCGTACATGCATGTTTCTACTGCATATAGTGCCACTGAAGATAAGGAAAGAGAATTAGAGAATAAGCGGAGTTGAGAGGATGTGCGTTCAGATGAGCGTGGGAAATTTATCCATTCACTCAAATCAAAGTGGAAATTACCACAATGACACTACTTCTTTTCTCCACCGATTCAAACCGTACTCGTAAATGTCTGTACACAGTGAGCGTTAGAGAAGTCCAAAAAAGTAGGGCAAATCTAAACATCAATGCGGCGTACTGAAGCGTCATCCACAGATTTAGAGAACTGAAGAATCATACAACTCTTGAAGTGCGTCTGAATAGCAAAGCGCAACCTAAATTTTTCCCTCCCAACGAAAATAGCGGAGCAACCGAAGAGGATTATCCCCATAATACAGGGAAGCAAATGCGGACGCGGAGTGCTTCCGTGGGTTGCCACAGAAATTCACGTCATTGGGTTAAACGGCTTTCGCTTTTTTGGTCTCGATTTGTACACTTCCCAGAGATGAGGCGATTCCATCCCAGTCGCCTATGACGATGCTCCTGTTCCTGATGAACCATTGTAAGATAGATACGGGTTCTCTTCCAATTTGTACTCCACCCAGAACATCCACTCATCCGTTCTACTAAAGTGATCTCCATTTTTCGCATGATCTACTAGATGAAAATGAAGGAACAAAAAATACTAGCCACATCAATTGAATATATTTGTCTCACTACGGGTGTAATTGGTACTGAAATGGAGAAATTTAAAATAGCTCACGGTGGAAACCAATGCCTTTGTCTAAGTAAGTACCTTACAAACAGTCTTTTGGCATATAGCAGGGGGTACAAGCACCGTGACTATACTTCCCTAATAGGTTACTATCGCGTATCGTTCTCTTAAAAATGAATTCCTGAATCGATTTGTTCTTGCATCTCTTTCTCTGATCTTCCTCGTATCTAGGACGGCCTGTTTAACTTCCTATGCATTTATCGTCTTACCACGTAAAATCAAGAATTATCAAGTAAAAAACAACTCCATTTAAATGGATTATGGTAATATCTTTACCGTCAAAATAATTGGCTGCATCTCACAGATAACCGGCCGCGCTGGTGGAATTAGCATGCTAAATTTCCAATTCCAAAGTTCCCGGCTAACCGGAATTTTCCGGTTAGGGAATGGCTGTATGTGTTGGTCGATAATAGTAGTTATTAAAATGGATGGAATAGGTATTATCATCCTGTATTTATGAAAGAAATTGTCGTTATTTTATGATGCATGGACTCTAAAAATAGCTTTATCTAGCAATCATACTACCAAAGACCCCATAGGGTCCAATGATTGCTCTTGGGATCCTAGTCTTTCTCTGCTGAAGGAAACAGCAAGGTTACCGAGTAGATAATTCAATCGGACCTAAGCCAACATAGTATATGGTGAATCAGAAAAAACATTTTAATTTATGTTGGTCCGTAGTTCCTCTTAAAGCAAGTGAGCCTCACGGAGGAGGGTGCTCCACCGCGCGGATTAAGCCCTTGCAGCGTTTTCGAAAAGTTGGTTTATTTATGGATGGCGTAAATATGCGGAAGGTTTTATTTCAGATTCCTCTTCAGGAAGCTTCATAGAACATTGTGGTATAAGCTATCCCGTGACATTCGATGTCACTTTTTAATATTTTCCTCGCTTTAAGTAAACATTTGCTCTAAAATAAGGGTCCGCCATTTTGTTACGTAAAGTATTTAAATATTCAAGGGTGATCATAAATGCTACGTTTTATAGAGGAGAAAGAACATGTTTGTAACATAAAATTATTTTTTATCCGATGATTATCTTCGTTTGGGTTCACCAGCGGTTTGAATTTGAAGATTTTCGCGAAAAATCGAAGTCCGGAATTTTTAGCAAAATTTAGTCAAGTTTGACCCCCTGTATATTTTTAATGCGTAAGATCCAACGTAAATGACTTTCATAGTCGTATGTAGAATTTATTCGAGATTGGTCATGCAAAGTTTCATAGTCCGAACTCAAAAAAAGCGTTTTCGTAATTTTGGCGAGCTTTTTTCGATTCTAGCCCACTGTGCGACGTAACGTTTTATTGTTCCGATGTCGTACAATTTTGCGAATGTGTGAACTCCAGGGTATTGACTCTGTATTACCCAACAATATACTTTCTGTAATTCTACTCCAAATGTATTTAATATTCTATTCTACGTTTACCAATTTTTATGGTTAACGTAGATAGTGGTTAAGGGATTATAAATAAATTCATATATACAAGTAATGGTAATGTTTTAGTAAACCGTTTAAAGGTTTTAAAAAACCCAATTCAAGTGATTTAATAAAAAAAATAAAATTTAAGTTAGTATAAATAAATAAAACAAAGAAAATAGAGGACGGAAATTACATAGGAGGACGTAGTCAGTTAAAATATCAAACTTTAATAGAACTTACATTTTGTGAGAGTGGAAATATAAATCGACACAATTTTTCCTACACTGGATCTCATTATTAACTTTTATAATCCTCAGGGGGCGGTTCAAATCTGCAGACATCAACCTCCTTAAAGGGTTCGCGAAAAAGTAAGGTGTGTCTGGATCTTGTCTAGGGTAAATTCAATTTAATACCCTGAAGAAGATTATAAAAGGCATAAGAGTCAATCAAACCAACAAGTAGGTTCCAAAGAAATAAAATGTCTTGTCTTGAGTGAAGCCAAGTTCAACCAGCACAGATCAGGATTATCATTTTCATTATATATCGGGTATTTTTCCTTCCAACAAGGATTAAAGGTTCATGGATCTTTTCTATTGCATTTACATAAGAAAGTAGGTGAGGATATTGTTTATTAAATACGATGTAATCAATCCTACCAAATCAACACCAAAGATTCTGAATGTTATGACAAGATACTTAATCGATCGCTTGACATCTGGATCTCTTTTGCATGACAAATGATTCAGCTCTATAAAAACCCTACGTAAAGGGCATTCTAATGACCTCCCAACGCCCTCCATTGAAATGTCGGCCGTTTTCGAGAGAACCGCGCTTTTCGCCCTATAATTCATGCGGGAAGTGCAGCAAAAGCGGGAGAAAAACGGCCATGACGTAAGCAATGCATACAAAGGCAGGAAATGAAATTACGGGTCCGTCAGCGGAGGAGGCCGTCATCAGATGAGCGGAAAAAAGGACGCATATCTAAACAAGCCGAAAGCACAAAGAAGGAGCCATTGGAAGAGACAGACTTGATTTAGAGTCGCCGTGGGAAAAGGGTTTCCGCTTACGCCGTCAAATTAATCCGCCCGCTCTTTGTGATCGCGAGTATCAGGTTGGAAGCAGAAAATTACGCCTTCTAAACCTAGCTGATGTCCCGCAGGAAAGTCCGCCGTTCCTACACCTTTTTTATGCATACTTAATGGTTTTCCAGGAGCAATTCCTCACCATTGTTGGAGAAGACGCCACCTTCCGGCATTGCTCCTTGCAGAAAAGATCCAATTATGTCTAAAATTCAAATCCCCTCCGCTTCCGCTTAATCCGCGGAGAGCTGCAAAAATGGCTGAAAACGGAAGATTAAATCTAGTGTTATAGTTGGCAATGCGAGGTCTTTCGGAGGAATGAGTGCATACGGAGCTTTTATATCCTCGCACTTCAGCTAACTTTGCTGCGTGAGGCAAAGAATTACTTTAACTGAAGGTAAAATTAAACCTGATTTGAAAGGCGCGCCATTATGACAAGAGGTCTGTTGTTCAAAGGAAAGGATTTTAACGAATATGCAGTCGAATGTATAAGTACAACGGATTTCTTAGCCTCTTTTGATAACCTAATTCTATCTGGAGACACTTCGCAGGCAGGCTAAGAGTCAATTTTTATTTATTTTTAATATAGGTAAGCCATCGAAATTAATTAATTTTTTGAAAAGTTTATAGGCTTTCTGACTAATTAAGACTTTCTTTTTTCAAAAATAGATTACAACGAGGGAAGTGTTTCTTTTTATTTCGGCTGTCAAATGTTAAAATAATCTTACGATATAAGCAAAGAGATCGGAACGCGGCTGTTAGTGAATCAGAGGTTTAGAAGGCCTTGAGGTCCGTTTTGCCGACGGTTCGGCAATTAGTATATTGAGACCAAGTCTGAAAACAAGGGGAAGCAAACGGATTGATCGGCTTTTTAGGAATCACCTAAATACGATTTCAATTGCCATGCTGTATCTTCATAGGCAAGAACACTCAAGAAGAAACTGTGGGGGGTGTGACGTTGAGGAGGAGGGTGAAAGGCTGGGGTTTTTTCAGTGTGACGTTCGGGGATGTTTGATTTTTACCTGCTTTTGGAAATGCGTCCCAGAGAGAATACGAGGCGGTAGTTAGAATGGGACCTAGGTGTACATTCATAATTCTCATTATTTTTATGTATAATAATTATTTCATAAGTGTCTAATTCTGCGATTGTGTTGTTGTATATGTTGTGCGACCGTTAACCGTCTGTTTATCCGTTTCCTTTCCCTTGTTTCCAGACTTGGTCTGAAATGTTACGCACGAACCATATGCGAAACGGCTTTTTGGAGCGTTTTAAACGTCTAATAGATCGCACGATACTTATTTCCTATTAAGTATAATGAGAAACATTAGGCCGTGGAAAAATACGGGAAGGAAAAAGCTTGTGACATCTAGTTGCCATTTTCGCACCACCTTTGAACATGAACTAAATTTTTTTGATAGTGAAACGTTATCTTCGTCACTTGATACTTCTCTATATATTACCGATTCATCCGCAAATACCCTCACATTCCTATCAATCTCGTCGCTCAGGTCATTGATTTATATCAGAGAGAGGCCCGATTACGCTGCCTTGAGGTACGCCTGAGGTAACTTTGATTTTGTCCGTGCTAACGTCATCAAGCACTATCTATCTCTTGTTAGGTTCATGTGCCATACAATTACCTTCATAAGGCCCTACCTAAAGTTCCTTTTATTACTAATATTTCCTTTTACATTATCCGACAAATTTCATCTTTGACTTCCTCGTATTTTCCCTTGCGAAACACCTTCTTTTACTTACGTTTGCAAATAATTTCCTCCTTCTATTTTACTCACGCATTTCTTCGGCGTCCGTTGTTTCTTCAGCCAAACCCATCACTTCCACGAACTCCAGCACTTCCTTGTTTGTTATCCTATCAACTCCACCGAACGAGTCTATAGGCTGGGGAAGCTCTTGTATCCCCAATTAATTTCCTTTTGCCCTTGAGTTATAATCCTAGTTACGTCAGTATATCATCAATCTACTCGCACTTACACGTGCGATTGATTTCAATTTCAAGGGGAACTTCCCATATTTTTACAAACTTTTAATTTCTTAATGCACTTT